>CAUYON010004915.1:0-29140 GCA_963573935.1 Arctocebus calabarensis | reverse complement strand
TTTACACTGCTGGTGGGACTGCAAACTGATACAACCTTTTTGGAAGGAAGTATGGAGAACTCTCAAAGAACTCAAGCTAGACCTCCCATTTGATCCTGCAATCCCATTACTGGGCATCTACCCAGAAGGGAAAAAATCCTTGTATCAGACACTTGCACTAGACTGTTTATTACAGCTCAATTTACGATCGCCAAAATGTGGAAACAACCTAAATGCCCACCAATCCAGGAATGGATTAACAAGCTATGGTATATGTACACTATGGAATACTATTCAACCATTTAAAAAAATGGAGACTTTACAGCCTTTGTATTAACCTGGATGGAAGTTATTATTCATTCACATTATTCTTAGTAAAGCATCTCAAGAATGCAGAAGCATGAATCCCATGTACTCAAGTTTGATATGAGGACAATTAATGACAATTATTGACATGGTGGGGGTGAAGGAAGGGCAGAGCAGAGAGAGAAAGAATGAGGGAGGGGTGGGGAAAGGAAGAGCAGAGAGAGGGAAGGAGTAAGGGGGGTGGGGTCTTGGAGTCTTGGTGTGTGCCACAACTTTTGGGGCAAAACACGATTGTAAGAGGGACTTTTCCCAACAAATGCAACCAGTGTAACATGGTTTCTTGTACCCTCAATGAATCCCCAACAATAAAAAAAAAAAAAGCATGACAATGAAAAAAAAAAAAAAGAACGTTGAGAATCACTGTTCTAATAGATCGGGGTGAAGTAAATAAATAAACTGAAAATCTTCTATATAGGATTCACCATTCAAGACTGCATTAAGAAATCTGTGATACATGGTAGAATGTCAAAATATCTACAGTAATAGGAATTTTGAAAAGCTGACTCAACTCCTCATGGATGACCTTGAGTAGACTTCAGTGGAGAAAGTAACTGCAGATGTGAAACTAGCAAAAGAAACAGAATTGACAGTAGAGCCTGAAGGTATGAGTAAATTGCTCCAGACTCATGATAATATTTAAATGAATGAGGAGTTGCTTCTTCTGGATGAAGCAAAGACAGTGGTTTTTGGAAATGCTCCTGCTCCTGCTGAACATGCTGTGAACACTGCTGAAATGACAATACAAAATTTAGAATGTAAAACAGACTTAGTTGATAAAGCAAGGATGGAGTTTGAGAGGACTGACTTCATCGCTATCAAACAGCATTGCATACTATAGGGAAGTCTTCCCCGAAAGGAAGAATCAACCTGTGTGGAAAACTTCACTGTCATCTTATTTTAGAAAATTGCCACAGGCACCCCAAACTTCCGCAACCTTCACTCTGACCAGTTAGCAGCCATCAACGCTGAGGCAAGACCCTCTACCAACATAATGATTATGATTTACTGCAGGCCAGATGATCATCAACATTAAAGAAGTTTTAAATGGAAGGTAAGTATTTTTTCAGGAATAATGTTATGGCGCACTTAATAGACTACAGTATAGTACAACTATAACTTTTATGTGAATTGGGAAACCCAAAATAATGGTGTGATTCGCTTTATCACAACCTTTACTTTATTACTGTGGTTTGGAACTGAACCTACAATATTTACAAAGCGTGCCTGTATTTAATAGGTATTCAGTAAAAATTAACCAAATGAATAAATTAATGCAAGATTATTGTTCAAGTTTTCAGATGGGGGTAACAAGAGCAAAAGAAGTAATGTAATAGCCTGGAGTCCCACAGGTAGGAATAGGCCATCTTTGATTTAAGTCTGGTCTATCCAAGTCCATGCCCTTGTTCCTGAACCAAATAAACTTTATTATCTGCTTCTGTATTATTTTGCCTTTCAATGTAATTTATAATATATTGATAAAAATAATATATTGATACTGTATTGATTCTATGATGATTGTGAGATATATTGCTAAAATTGCTTCTTTTGTTCTTTTACTTATTCATCCACTCAGCAAGCATTCATTAAGCATCTAGTAAGTTTGATTAAACCAAAAGCTCTGTAGAAAGAAACTATAAATTTGGTTCATTGTTGTATGACTAGACCTTGGGATATGGCTTGCATGACATGCACGTAATAAGACTTTAGTATATATTTGGTGAATGAGATATTTCACTGGTAAATTTTAAGTGACCCTAGCTACTTAAGACACACAAAGAGAGATTGACATTAAGGAATCCATGGTGAAACTTCACTGGAAAAGATCTGTGTATTAACCAAGCAATACTGAAGGATTTTGAACTTCAGAGGACATTGCACTGAAGTAAAGCAGGGACTATTTGCTTGCTTCCTGAGCTCGAACTTTACTGTATTCATTTTCTCAGGCTCTGTCTGTGCCTGGGCTCCCAGCCCTCCCATCCTTGCTAAATTGCTTTAGATGCTAAATAAAAAAAAATAAATAAATGAAGGACATTTTGGGAAATAATTATATATTGATTAAGCAAGGGAACAAGAAACAAAAGATGGGTATTTTGTTAATTTATGACTGTTTTTGGACATGATCAATCCTTAATCTTTCCTCTGGCAAAGGAAAATGAAAATCCATAAACAGAATCCAGGAAGTTTAGCTGACATGGTGGTTTTAATTCTGATCTGCAATAAAATCCAATTTCTTTCTTTTTTTTTTTTTTTTTTGGGATAGTCTTACTTTATCACCTTTGGTAGAATGTGCCATGGCATCATAGCTCACAGTAACCTCAAACTCTTGGGCTCAAGTGATCCTCTTGCCTAGTTTGTTATTTTTAGTAGAGATGGGGTGGGGGGGGTGTCTTACTCTTGCTCAGGCTGGTCTTGAACTCATGAGCTCAAGCAATCTACTCACCTCAGCCTCCCAGAGTGCTACGATTACAATCATGAACTACTAGCTGATTTCTTTTCTTTTCTTTCTTTTTTTTTTTTTTTTTTTAGACAGATCCTCAAGCTGCCACCCTTGGTAGAGTGCCGTGGCATCACAGCTCACAGCAATCTCCAATTCCTGGGCTCAAGTGAGTCTCCTGCCTCTGCCTCCCAAGCTGGGACTACAGGTGCCCGCCACAATGCCCAGCCATTTTTTTTTTTTTTTTGGTTGCAGCCATCATTGTTGTTTGGCGGGCCCAGGCTGGATTCAAACCTGCCAGCTCAGGTGTACATGTCTGGCGCCTTAGCCCGTTATGCCATAGGCATCGAGCCTGATTTCTTATATTTAAATGAAACTTTCTCATGGGGACTTCAGCATCCTTTGTCAATCCTATGTTTTACCAGCAATATGAAAAAGCATAATTTGCCTGAGACACAGGAAGTGGCAAATTAGAAAGATTAACTCGAAAGTTGTTTGCTAATAAAAGGTTTTATGAGTATTTATCTTAGGATAAATAACTTATATATTTTCTTTCATGATTGAATTTATAAGTAATAAATATTCAGTATTTGATTTTTTTTCTTTTACAATAGAAACTTTTCTCTAATGACCCCTTTAATTAGACTCTCTAACTTTTGTTTTGCTTTTGTTATCAAAGCAGAATCATTTCTTACTTCATTCCTAAGTATTTTGAGGAGAAAACTGTGTTAAAGTTTAAACAATGGTGCTTTTTAAAAAAGGTTAATTTTTTTTTAAGTATTCACATGGAGAGCACCTTTCTGATAGGTAAAATGTGCTTGCCACAGGGAAGACAGAGACAAAAGGAAGTGTGTAGAATCTTCTCTTTCTATGTTGAGGGAACTTACAAGTCTTACTTTCTATTCATTCAAGTATCAAGTCCAGTGGTTCCCAATTTCAGCAGCACATTGGCTAGAACTCTAACCCTGACAACTTAATAGAATAAAAATCTCTCCAGGTTGGGGGCAGGGGTCGGGCATCAGCATTTTAACATTATCCAGGTGAAACTGATATACAGCCAAGATTTCCATCTTACAGGGAATTGAGACAGTTTTTCTGGTCAGATCAATCTATTACACTGAAATAACACCAAAGGTAACTAACAAGTATTAATAGTTCAAAGCACTGGATTACATTTTGACTCTAAATATAATTAACTGTCTGGACCTAATTAGCCACACAATTAACCTATTCAGTCTGTTCAAATCTTTTAGCTATGGAAGGTAGTTAACTTAGATATCTGTGGTTGTTAATCACAGATCTCTAATCATCAAAAAAGTTAGGCACACATCCCTACTGCAGAATACTGAACATTTCTACAAAATTTTATGTACAATTTCACAATGACCACAGATCATGTGAAGCCAGACATGAATTTGTCTAAGGCATAAAGAGGGGATACCTTGTGAAAGCACAAAACTAAGAAGAAAACAACTTACAATCATTTACACTTCAAATCAGTATAAGGAGGCCTGCTGACAATCAGAACTGTCCTACGATGTAATATTAAAACCACATCAAAGTGTTTACCTGGATGGAGCTGAAACACATTCTTCCTAGTAAAGTATCACAAAAATGGAAAAAAAGAGTATCCAATGTATTCAAAACTAATATGAAAACAATATATAAATAACTACACACCCACACAAAAGAAAAACACAATATGTAAATAACTACACACCCACACACAAAAGAAAAACACAATATATAAATAACTACACACCCACACAAAAGAAAAACACAAATCTACTTTAGCTAGAGGAGGGAGAGGCAAGAGAAGGGAGGAGGAAGGAGGGAAGGTGATTGGCGCATTCTCACCCAAGATGGGGATGGTCTTCAAAATGCCCCCCAGGAAGGGCTCAACTACAATCGGAACTATAGCTCAGAAATGAAAACAATGTAACCTAAACATTTATCTGAAATAAAAAAGAAAGCATCAAATGTGAAAAATGATGACTATGTGGAAATGATACATTAGATATTTAGAAAATAAACAAATAAAAAAATACAGAATGAGATCACAATATATGCACTTAGATTAAATATGTGGGCTATACGGTTATGGACGGGAAAGACATGTGAAAATCAAAAATCCATAGGAAAATGGATTAAAACTTTATGGTGTGCTCACTATTAAATCGGAACGAACTGGTGAGCACACACCTGCAGAGAAGGAAGTAAAATCGGTGGAAATCAAATGCTACCTGACAGCTATCACTACTATTTGGCTGATGGGTATTTTTACAACCTCGACTCCAGCATAACAAAAGCCATCCATGGAACCAAAGACATTTGTACCCACAAATGGGTACATATACCACAAGTCCTAATACCTAGAAATAACCATAAAAACAAAACAAAAACAAAGATTTCATGGTGTTCTTTTAAAACATCATAACAAATCTTCTATGTAAAATTAAAATAGACCAGTATCATGCTCATCAAAAAAATGACTTTTAATATTTTGCCTTTGGGAAGACAAAGCAGGATAAGAAAACACTAACGTACTTTAGAAGAATGGAGTGCAGAACTGGGTTAGAAAATTAAGCAATTGTCGCCAAATCATTAGGTGATGCAAAAATATTAGTTCTGTGACTGTTAAAGCCTACCCCCAAATAATGACTTAACCAAGTGGTATTATTCAAAAATGACCTAGATCACCCACACTGGATTGTCTAGACAATAAAGTAACTGTTGGCAGCATCCTTTTTCTCTCTTCAGGAGAGGCCTTGACAAACAGCTTCCCATGAGGCTGGTGACTCCCTCCTCCTGGAAGAAGGGGCTGCAACTTTCCAGGCTTTCCTCAGGTCTCTAGGGCTGGGCAATTGGCTTTCTTAAACAACTCCTAAGAAGACACGACCTCTAAACCCCAATACCCTGGCAATCAAGAGGTTTGTCTGTACCTCCATTGAGACGATCCCCCCCCAACAAAGGGTGGAAGCCAGAGGGATGATACAAGGTCGAGGACCATAAGCCAAGTCTGGTTTGGTGAGTCACTCAAAGCCTGTTCCTTAACCCCATACTGTGCGCCATTGTGGCAGGAGAGTTCTGCCAAGATGTGTGGCAGCCAGGAAGGAACATATTTGCCCTCGAGGTGGATTAGGAAAGAATTGAGTTTCCTCAAGCAAAGCCAGGCTTACATTTACCCTCCCAAATGGGATTCTCTTAAATATCTAAGGCTCCTCTTGGGGAATATTTTGCTTTGTTCTGTATACAACTTCATAAATGGAGCAATGTGTGTTGATGTAATAGCTGAGAAGTTTAGTGTAAAAAATGTTTGTTGAAAAGCATGTGGTAAATTTCTATTTCAGCAAAAAATTATATATATTATTTTGGTAGCTGTGAATTATATATATATTCATAGCTACCAAAAAAATCTAAGTATACACACAAAAACTCTTAGAAATCATTATCTAAGGGGGAGGGCAAGGAAGATGACAAATGTACAATTTAATCTAACGGCTTTCATGTCTACAGTGTTTGAAATTTTTATTAAAAAATTATAATACTTATATAATCAAGAAAAAAAATAAAATAAACATCATAAAATTCCAATAACTTAGGTTTGGAGGCACAGTTTTGAAACTTAGTTTCCTAAAGAACTCTATAAAATAGAGCCTTTGGTGACTAAGAAATGATTGTTTATCTGGCTGCCTATAAGGGCAAGATGTTTTGACCCTTTTGCCTGTGTTAAGTTCCCCTTAGAACAAGGAAAATGATAAAAACCTGAACAATATGTAGCCTGAACTTCTTATTTTTGCCCCTGTGTTGACTGCTTGTCTGATTTTTTCTGCTTAGTCAAAATGTTGTAATTGGTTTCTTTGCATAGGTCTCAACTTATCATTGCCCCAGAGAGAAAAAGACCTTTTCCTAAATATTATTAATTTAGCTCTCCAATTTATTTTTCCTAATATGCCATCTTATAAATTGAACAGATTATTCTGGAATTGGGTGGTCTTTTCCATATGCTCTTGGTAGAAAGGATCCTCTTCCACTCATAATTATAGCAGGCCCTGTTCTTTCATCCATTTTAATAGTTCTTAATGGAATAATAATTGAGTGTTTGGGATTTAATGTGAAAATTACTAGCATTTTGTAACAAAGATAATGGCCTATGTGGCTAATATTTTCCAGCTCTCATTCTTAAGAATTTAGTCTATGATGTTCAGGATAAGTACAAGACAACATAAAATTGTTCATAAAATTGTTTAGAATTATCAAATTAATGCATCAGTTAAAGCAGTCATGTCATAATCAATTGTTATTTTTCTAAAAGTGAAAAAAAGAGGAAGACTTGTAATAGCAAATAGAACTTAACCTAAATTATTTCCATTTCCTTTCCCCAGATTATTTTAGTGTCAGTTATTATATCATCTGCCCATTGTATCACTTCACGAAACAATTTCCTTATATTCTACCAATTCACCTTGGCAAGATTAGCTAGTGTCTCTAGGTGGTGCCAATATCCCAGGTACATCCTGGATCAGGATGCCTACCACGCAGACACTGGGTGGCATGATCAGCCCAAAGGACATGCATACTGGACCTTTTCCCACCAAAGTAGCATTTCCAAAACATCAGAATCTTCTAAACATCTTAGGATTTTGTGGGAGTCAGAGTATAATCCCATAATAATAAAGGCCATCTTTTTTCACATAAGTGAAAGTCAATCTTTGTTAAGCAGGTCAATTTTTCTTCCTAAACATAAAAATATGCCACCAGTAGCACTGTAATTTTGGCCACGGTGAGAGCACCCTTGCAGATATTTGACTTGCATAGGTCAATGTCCAGTGTGAAATCTACCAAATGGAGCAAAGAAGATAAATAGGATAAAGCTGGGCTGGCACACCAAAGACATGTCTTTTGATTTAAACTTTTCAATGATGCGTCATTTAACAGTACAATGAACTGAGTCTGTCATAAGTGAAATTGGCTTACCATTTTCTGACATTCCATTATTGCTAATACTATGCCATGACAGTATTTTAAAACAAAAGGGGTGGGATGAATAAAGGTGGGAATCACATTTACTAAGGCAATTCTTTTGTCACTGAGTATTTCAACTTCACATTTTGAGACTCCTGTATCAGCTGGCTGCATTGGCTCATGCCTGTAATCCTAGCACTCTGGGAGGCTGAGGCCAGCAGATTGTTTGTGCTTAGGAGTTTGAGACCAACCTGAAGAAGAGCGAGATACCTTTTTTACTAAAAAAAAAAAAAAAAAAAATAGCCAGATGTTGTGGCAGGCAACTGGAGTCCCAGTGACTCGGGAGGCTTAGGAAAGATCTCTTGAGCCCAACAGTGTGAGGTTGCTGTGAGCTATGATGATGCCATAGCACTCTCCTCAGGGCAGCAGAGTGAGAATAAGAAAGGAAGGAAAGAAAGAAGGAAGGAAGGAAGGAAGGAAGCAAGGAAGGAAGGAAGGAAGGCCTGTATCAGTTACTTCTGTATCCTTTACATATAATATTTTAGTTGCAATGACTAAAGTCTCCTCGGTTAATCATTAAATTCAGTTAATACTTATATCATAGTTCAAGATTAACATAGGAGTCTCACATTAGCATCTGCATGAAATGTTGCGTTTGTTAATTAGCCTACATAAATGGGAAGTCAGGGATGCATACTCCATTGAAATGATAGTTAGGATAGAGATACATTTACATCATACAGGAACATGAGCTTTGTTGTGAAAATAGGTACTATGTGGGAATCCTGAAATTCACTATGCCTCTGATATCTTTACTGATTATATAATAACCATTATTTCACATGGTTATCGTAGAAAGCTTCAAGACGAAGTAGAAAATTAGGTTAAACTCACATATATACAATCTCGAAGTAATTATTAACTACTTTTTTTTTTTTTTTGAGACAGAGTTTCACTGTGTCCCACCCTGGTTAGAGTGCTGTAGTGTCACAGCTCACAGTAACCTCAAACTCTTGGGCTCAAGAGATCCTCTTGCTGTAGCCTCCCAAGTAGTTGGAACTACAGGTGCCTACCATGCTTAGCTAGTTTTTCAATTTTTAGTAGAAATGGGGTCTTGCTCTTGCTTAGGCTGGTCTTGAACTCCTGATGTCAAGCAATCCTCCCGCCTCAGTCTCCGAAAGTGCTAGGATTATAGCCATGAACCACCATGCCCGACTGGTCTGTGTTATTAAAATCCATGACTGGTGCCAATGGTCATGAATGTACTTGAATGTCTAAGTCAATATTTCTTTTTAACTGTCGCCAATTTAGAACATAGACTGTGTTGGAACCTTAAAAGATCTCAAGTTGTTCAGCAATCACATATGCAAAAATAATGTAATAAAAATATACCTATAAGGTAACAAATATTTACGTGCTTGCTATAAATATGCATATTCTGAATTTCTGTTTTCTGAACAAAGCATTGGAGGACAAACAAATCTTTCCAGAATACAAATCAGAATATGTATGGACCTTACTCTGTCATCCAGTTAAGCTTCTATTGGCTTCCCATTGTTCTTAGGATAGAAGATAAACTCCTCAACCTAGTCTATAAAGCTTGGCCTCAGTTGGCTCCTACTCTCCTCTCGGCTCACATTAGGGCAGTCTTCCTGTTAGCTTTCTGCAGCCCAGCCTCACCAGCCTTCCTCTGGTAAAGGAACATTTGTTGAGCTCTCCATATAGGCTTTTGCCCCATCCTGTCCCCAGAAACACATTTTTTAAGTTATTTCATTCTCTTACTCCTCTTCCTCTACCACCACCAGCCTAACTACCATTACCACTAGAACACATATATAAATGCATGCATGTAGACACATACACATACACATACACACATATGCACATATATACATACACACACCCTCCCCCTTCAAACTCTGCTCACTGTTACAAATTATGGAAATATTTCCTGACTTCTTCTATCTGTCCCCCAAAAGAAAAGTCTCTCTGTTACAAAATCTCCTAGCACTGTATATATTTACTTCATTAACACGTATTTTCAAGATTTTACATCTATTTTTGGACCTTTTAGTTAATGCCCATCTGTCAATGAAAGTTGGAGTTGTGTATGTTTCTTCTCATCAATATTATTCACCCAACATCTAGTGTGAAACCTGGATACAGTGGATACTGACTCATAAACATTGTTTAATGTTGATTCAATCAATGAATCACTCAAATCTCCCTTCCTCTATGACAGATAGGTAATCCCCTGGGCAACATTCAACATTAAGGAGAGATAAAGGAAAAGAACATTTGTTGAGCTCAAGTATTTTACAAGAACAGAGCTAACTGCTTTGCATATTTTCATATCAGCAACTACCCAGTAAAGCAGGCATTCTGATTTCCTTTTTACACATGGAGAATCTCAGAGTCACCTGGGCTTAGTAATTCATCCAAGGACACATATCTAGCAAGAGAAAGCAACATGGTTATCCTGAAGTTTGGTGGTTTTTGTATTTTCTTAGGATTTTCTATAAAATTATGGAGTCACGTTTACAGTAGCATTAAATCATATTTCCATAATTTGAATGTAGCATGGTCCTATTTTAAGGCATAGAAAGTACTTTTAAATATTGGCTCTAGAAATTATGAAAAATGGAATATAACAAAAAACTGAAGAAAGTCATAAAATGAGCCAACATATTGGCATTGAAAATTTAATGAGATAATCATCTTACATTTAAATAATAATGCATATAGTTAGAATTATTAGTAAGAATTAAATATGTTTTCAGAACTTAAAATGATTTCTAGAACCAAAATTTATTTTAGTACCATAATACCTAATCTATTATGACTATAAATGTGTTCATGCTTTTTCCCTCCAAAACTCTGCCTCTAGCTCTGAAGACTCTTAACTAGGTAATTTTATTTCTGCAAGCCTAAATTCTTTTCTGAGGTATGTGTCTGGGTTCAACAGCCTTTACCCTTTTGCCCATTTGCAGAGATCAGCATTTCCTTTCACCAGATGCCTCGGCTGACCACACTGCTCATGGGGCTCCCAGGAAAAAGCAGAGAAGGGTCATTTGATCACTGCCCGACCTGAAACCTCTGGGACTGCTTTCTCTCCATCAAGATAAGGGAGCTGGAGTCAGCAATAACTGTAAAAGGGACTCTCACTTGGTCCTCTTTACTCTTTCCAGTATTTTTAAAAAACAAATAACTAGTATTTAATATTATGTGCCCAGCCCTCTAGGTACTGTGAACAAAGTAAAGAAAATTTAAAATATGATCAGTCCTTATCATGGAAAGATTTTTACTGTAAAGGGGGAATACAGAAAAGATATACATGGAATGATTCATCAAGTGAGAAATTTTACTATGGGCTGTTACAGACTGAATTGTGTGTACCCCAAGTTCATACATTCAAAGTCTTAACCCCTCACACCCCAAAACATGACTATATTTGGAAATAGAGTTCTTACGGAGGTAATTAAGTTAAGATGAGGTCATTTTGGTAATGCTTAATGCAACCTGACTGGCATCCTTATAAGAAAAGGCGGTTAGAACACAAACACCCATAGGGAGAAGACAGCCATCTACAAGCCAAGGAGAGAGATCTCCCAGGAAACCAGTGCTAACACTTTGATCTCAGACTTCCAGCCTTCAGAACAGTCAGAAAATACATTACTATCATTCACGCTCCCAGTCTGTAGCACTTTGTTACGGAAGCTCCAGAAAATTAACACATGCACTCCATTAAAGAACGATTTCAGGGCAGGGATACATGAGTATGTGTTGGAAGACTCGAGGAAGGCTTTGTGCATGACGTAGAGTCTGAGTTGAACCTGAAGAGAAACTAAATGAAGCAAAGGCGGAGGGATGATCTTCCCAATGTGCAGAAAACCCAGCGAGGGAAGAACAGGGGCAGAGGGAAGGATTCAGTCACTGGCAGCTATCATTAAAAACTTTGAAACTTGGCAATTTGTTCATCTTAAAAGTCAATGTATTTTTAATAATATATTTATTTACTCACTTATATTGAGTAGATAATTTCAATTTATGGTAGAGTTAATGTGTTATTATTAATATGGCTATACAGTCATCAACATGAACATACTATTTACCAGACATGGTTATAGCTTGAAATGCATAGCCATACAAAGAATGACTACTAGTACAGGCAAAATGCCATTACGAATGTATTCTGTATGTTATTTTATGTGTACACAAGCTGTACACATCAAACATGAAATAAATTGTGTTCGAATTCACTACTATGTCTTTCATTTATCTAGATCATACACATTTATTAGTGAAAGCTTACAGGATTTTACTAAGTGAAGCCTATACACATATTCATGATCATATGTTACCAAACCATTTAAGTATGCAGATTCCTAAACAAGTGAATATTAAATGTTAAAAATATTATTTTTAAAAAGTTTAACCCTCTTTTAGAAATGAACTGACTGACTAAAGAAAGGCCCTCAACATTCTCCACATCTGTTTCCATTTGGGGTTTGCAGAAAAATATTTGCAAGTTGCATTTATGTTAATATTTTCCAGCTTGAGAATAGTGAGGCAGCTCAGAACCATAAGATCTTCCTTTAACCAATAAGCAGGTGTGAATGAACATTTCATAAACGTTCTTTGTAATTAATCTTCTTTTTACTTGCACTGCAATAATCCCACTCTAGCCAGCCCCCCACCTTCCATACTCTTAGTCCCCTCCCTTAGAGAAGCCAGGATTGCCACTTGGACTGCTTACCGGCATCAGGAAGTGTGCTATTCTTTACTGTTCACGTGATTTTTTTTGTTTTTATTTTTTAGTTCGTGTTTTCAAAAGCCATTTGTTCTACATCAGGCAGGTGCATTTTTCATTCCGCACTTAGGAAGAGAAATACCAAAAGTACTTACCTAAAAAACAAAACACAAAGAAATAAAGATTAAAGTGCATTCCTAAGGATGCTTGATGATTTGCCAAAGGACTGAGGTGAAGATAATAACACCTGAGCATCTCATGGCACTGAACTTCACAGCAAATAACACAGGTAAAGCCAAGAAACACAACAAAAAAGATGCACGCTTTCTAACGGTCAAAAAATATGAATTTAAGAAATGAATAGGGGAAGCAATGCTCTGATTTTATTTTGTCTATAATTTCCTAAACAACTAACATTATCACAGACGCCATCCTACGGAGTCTAATTGATCATCTCTCTCTGCACTTCAACAGGTCTTGTTAACTGGATATAATAATAATGCTTTTGTCATTATAAGCCAGGAGACTTTGATTCTAGACCTTTCATCTCCTCTAAGTCAGAGCTTCAGTGTTGTGTCTCCCAACCCTCCCAGCATCATGAAGGGTGGAGACAGATATATATACCAGACGGTGGAAATTCTTGAGAGAAACAAAAGCTCTGTTAACTGTTATCTTCCTGACTATAAGCCCATGGACCACTTGTACTATGAGATATTGCAATGTTAGCAGAAGAATCCACTTTCTGAGACTTTGGGGTGCTGTTAACACAAATGACATCAAAGCTAACACACACAGTTGGATGAGCATACAGCAGAGAAAAGTTGGGAAATACATTTTCTACATTGAGTTACATGGAAATCATAAGTGGCAAATGTTAATATTTTTCTCAATGTGTCAGCTGTGTATAGGCGTGAGGTCTTTGATCCCAGAATTGTCCCCACTACAGGGAAGACAGGTCGTGCATAGCTCTAGTGAGTGACAGTTCGGGAACAGGTAAGAGAAGGGACAGGACACGCCAGGTAAAGAAGTTTGTTCTCCCGCTCAGTTATCAAAATCCAAAGAAAAAGTTTCTTTTGAAGAAATTATTTTTTTCTCATTCCCTCCTTGACAGGAAAGATCCAAACAAAAGAAAGGGTCTCAAGATAGAACGGGACTTTGGGGAGAAGAGTAGAAGGGCTTCCCCTTTTACAAAGAGGAGAGAACACCCCTGGAGTGCTGGGAGATTTGTAGAGCTGTCTACTCTGCTGCATACGGGGCAAATCAATGCAGAAGACAGAAGCACTAAAAGCCACAGCTTCTCACTCTGCAATGCATCACAATCGCCTGGGCTGCTCCATCAGGTCATGGTATTCTCGGAGCCCACCGAGACCTATTGAACCAGCAGCATCTATGGAGGTGAGACTTTGGAATTTCCACTTTCGAATAAGCATCCTTGGTAAATCTTAAGGAGCTACAGGGGCACCAGTCTGCACCTATCCATTTAGGAGCCACATTCTAGAAGGTCTGAGTTTGTTCATCAAAGAGTATTTACTGTCTGAGAGGCTGAGATGCATCATTTTGTCAAAATTTAATGACACATCAAGAAAAGAGATAGGGAATGTGTGTTTCTCTCACACAATTCTACATTAAGTTCCATTCTCAATTTAATTCTTCCTCATCAAAAAGCTGCTTATAAGAAAAAAAAAGTCTCACATAAAATGTAATTTTTTAATCACCTGTGCTGACTATCAATAGAGTTTACTTTTCCTACTATACTTTCGATCTTTATGAATAAAAATGCATTCTGCACTCCCACTGATAGAGGGCACTATTTTCTTATTCATTCTGCTGCAGGTAGTTAATATCAACAAACAAAACTCATAATTTCATTTGTGATTAAGACAAGGAATACTTTTGAATATTGCAGAGAATATAGTAAAATTTCTTTATGCAAACTACCATGAGCCTAGGTTGACTAATTTCTAAAATCTCTTGCCCTATGATGCTGTCATTTTTATTAATACTGTTTAGTTAGCTTTTGAGCTATTTTTTATCTGAATAATGCAAATTTAGAAATTGATTTATTCTGTTTCTTTCAGATTATGTTTTTGTTACATTCTGATATTGCCTTGCTTTAGAAATTTAGATAAATTTATTTCACTTCCGGGGTATTGCGGCATATTTAAAAGGATGAAAAAGTACTTCATAAAACCGTATCAGAAACCGTATCAGAGTTAAGAGTATATACAAAGTGATTTTATTTCCAGACTAAGGTGCTACACTACTGAATAAAATGTAACTTTAAGAAAGATCAGTCATAATAGCAGTAAACTGTGAAATGACCTCAACATGAATATTTATATTTGCGGAATGCTAAATAGAAATGCCCTTATGTTTTATAATTGTAAGTGAACATGTGTTGCCACTTGAAAAGATTTTTTTCAATGTTTATCTTGGCAAATCAGCCTTCATTTTCTATTTGGCAGGTGAGTGGATTGTCAAGATTAAAATGAAGAAGCTAACAGGGATGGTCAGGAGCTAGAAGATTTGAGTGGGGGTTGGGAAGAAGATGACCATGAGAAAAAATTTTAAAACATCTTCTATATTTTAGAGCACAAAAATGGAGTGAAAATGAAATATCAACTGACACAAGGCACAAAGCGCCACAAAGCTGCACAAGTAGCTTTAAAGGCTTCTATAAATCCTACGGATCATCATAAGACTCAAGTCCCTCTACACCCCTTCAAATCATATTATTCCTTTTCCTTTCCCAACTGCACAAGTGACAACAGCTACCAAATGAATCATCTGAAAGGAAGAGAGTTTAAAAGGCCTGAAGAATAGAGAGTGCCAAGCAGTTTGGTCCTCCTTGTGGCCTTTCTCTGGTTGCAAGGCAAAGGTTGCTTCTTCATTTTCTCCCTTCTTAAGGTGGTAATATAATTTATTACAGCCTCAGGCCAACTAAAGCTCCCAGAGCCAAACTTCCAGAAGCAGCTATTCTGTAATTAGGACAAATCTTTCATGGGATAGATTCCTTTTGTTTTTAAATTATGAAAAAAGATAAAGAAGTGGCTCAGGCCTGTAATCTTAGCACTCTGGGAGGCTGAGGTGGGTGGACTGCCTGGGCTCACGGGTTCGAGATCAGCCTGAGCAAGAGTGAGAGACCCTATCTCTAAAAATAGCTGGGCATTGTGTGGCTGCCTGTAGTCCCAGCTACTTGGGAGGATGAGGCAAGAGAATCACTTGTGCTCAAGAGTTGGAGGTTGCTGTGAGCTATGACGCCATGGCACTCTAGTGAGGGTGACCAAGTGAGACTCTGTCTCAAAAACAAAAACAAACAAACAAAAAAAGATAAAAAATCTGTACTTGCTTTATTTTATACTAAAATGGTTTAGAAATATATAACTAGGATTATGACATAAATGCAAATTCCAGAAATAGGTCTGAGTATACGTGACAGCAGAGAGATAAGAAAACAGGAAAAAAGAAGGGAAGGGGTAATTTTTTTCAAAAAGAGAAATTACATATATTTCTATTACCATGTACTGTCTTTGAAAGCACGATATTTTATTAGGATTTAATTAACGATACACTGTTCAAGTTTAGGCAGTTAAAACATAAAGAATAAATACAAATCTAAAGTAAAGATGCCTGTTTACCACGCATACAATACAATCTTCTTGTTTAAAATCATACCCAGTATACACAGGCCTGTCTGGAAGCCACATTTGGACAGTGTTCATATGCAAAGCCAATGTTGTGCTGGACACAGGGAAGGAGGGAAAGTTGAAAGGTCAAAAGAGAGACATGCCTCATTCAACTCAGCTCCTACAAAGACCGTTCCCATTGTTTTCATAGTCATAAATCACTTCCCCACAGGCAGCAACCCATTTCACTTGCTGACAATGCTCTTGAACAAACTGCCTGACAAGAAGCTTTCTCATTATCTTTCAAAGACATCCTATCTATGTCTCTCCTCTCCTGCAAATGCATGAATATAACCTTTCCATCACCTTGACTTTTAATTTCCCCTTCAACACAGGAATTTTATAAATTGACTTGACAGGTCATCCAGGTCTCTCAGCACTCGCTATTCCTAACACTTGCCTTCCATATACTTGGAAATTAAGATCGTAAACCAGTTCTATATTACCACACTAATGCCTACCTAAAACTGTGTTAACGACAGCTGGCTAGCCATACTGGGTCCAATTAAAGGACTAATATGCCACAAAAGAATGAAAAGTTACTTAGATTGAATATCACTTGTTTAAAGCTTAAAAAAAAAAAAAGAACCACTAGAAATGTTCTTAATATAGGAGGAAAGTGAGGGCTAAAAGCAGATTTTATTAATAGGTAAAGGATTACTTTCTTACATGAGAAGCTCCTGTCAGATACTGCAAAGAGGCAAAAAGTTAATTTAATAAAAAAGGCATAGATTTTACAGTCAGAGGATTCCTGTCCCGTAATGTAGTTAGACCTAGTTTATCTTTCTCTCTCTCTCACATACACAAGGAAATATAGAAAGAAATGATGACCGAGGCTTGGTGCTTGTAGCTCATTGGCTAGGGTGCCAGCCACATACACCGGAGTTGGTGGGTTCGAACCCAGCCTGGGCCTGCCAAACAAAAATGACAACTATAATCAGAAAATAGCCGGACGTTGTGGTGGGTGCCTGTAGTCCCAGCTACTTGGGAGGCTGAGGCAAGAGAATCACTTAAGCCCAGGAGTTGGAGGTTGCTGTGAGCTGTGATACCACGAGATTCTACCCCGGGTGACAGCTTGAGACTCTGTCTCAAAAAAATAAAAAAATTAATTAATTAAAAAAATAAATGATGACTGAGAAGAAAGCACAGACCATGTTACACACTAAGAGAAAGACTGTTTTAGGTTTTTCTTTTCTCACATGAACCAACTCAGTAAGCCTAATAACTCCCACAGCTTCAACTATACTAATGCCTCTCAAATATATAGTTTCAATGTTAATTTCCCATCAAATCTTCAAATCTTTAATTCAATTTTCAGTGACAAGAAGAGAGACACCATATAGTTATCATATTCTTTTAATAATAATTTATATAACTTACATGGAAACTTGTGAATGGTCACATATATACTAATAATTATATTAAAAGCTTACAGTTTTAAATTGTTATTTAGATGGTAATCAACGCTAAACCACTCCATACAATCCAGCAGAGAGACCTTTCCTTCCTATAATAAAAAATGGTCAAAAAGACTTGCTCAAGAATTCTTATTTATTTTTCAAGGAGAAGAATTTTTGCTCGTTGCAGCAACCTTCTCAAAACGCCTTGTTGTACCCCTGCTTCAACAATATCAGCTCTGTACCAGTCATTTTCAATATCCAGATTTCCAGATGTTATTATTTCTGACAATGAATCTGCATTTATTTCAAATGTGTTTAAGAAATCTGCGAAGCTGGAGCTCATCTAACTTGTCATCATCACTCCTCATCACCCTCAAGCGATTGGTCAGGCTGAAAGAATGACGCAGACCGCTAAGGATGCCCTGAAGTAAACGGTTATAAGAAAATGACTGAGGAAATTTGCCGAGCTTCCCATCACTCAGCATGTCACTCCTCGTGGGACAGCAGGAGGCAGTTCTACCGAAAACAAAAAGGGAGCAACATTGCGAGTGTTCCTTTGACAGTTCCCATATATGCTTAGAATTTATAGACAAGTCAGGATGTATTCTGGGATTGTATTTATTGTTAACTTGTTTTCCTGTAGGGATCGGTCTTGACTAAGCATTTTAAATGGCTGGACATGGTGCCTCACACCTGGAATCCTAGCACTTGGGAGGCTGAGATGGGTGGATTGCCTGCGCTCACAGGTTCAAGACCAGCCTGAGCAAGAGAGAGATCCCATCTCAAAAAAATAGTGGGGCATTTTGGCAGGCACCTATAGTCCTAATGACTTGGGAGGCTGAGACAAGAGTATCTCTTAAGCCCAAGAGTTTGAGGTTGCTGTGATCTGTGACACAACAGTATCCTCTTGAGGGCAACATAGTGATACTCTGTCTGAAAAAAAGAAAGAAAGAAAGAAAAGCTCATCATAGGCTATTATGTGTTCCTGCTTATCTTAAGTTCAGGTATATTGTATCACATAGTTAACTGGAGCATTTTTTCCACCAAAAATATGACTTAGGCTCTATTTTCCTGCTTAATATCAACTAAATCTCCAAAAAGTTAGGAGAACTTGGAGCGGAGTTCAGAAAAGAATGACACTGAGCCAGGCATGGTGGCTCCTGCCTGTAATCCCCGCTGTCTGGGATTGCCTGAGCTCACAGGTTCCAGACCAGTCTGAACTGAGCAAAAAAACAGCTGGGCATTGTGGCGGGTACCTGTAGTCCCAGTTACTCGGGAGGCTGAGGTAAGAGAATCGCTTGAGCCCAAGAGTTTGAGGTTCCTGTGAGCGGTGACACCATCGCACTCTATTGAGGGCAACAAAGTAAGACTATCTCAAAAAAAGGTGCCAGTGTTTACTCAATAGTCCAAGCTCTCCTCTTACTGGGCACCTGTAGAATTCTCTTTCTCCTTTGATTACAAGCGTGGCCATGTGATTGACTTTAACTAATGGATTTGAGCAAAAGTGATATGTGTCACTTCTAGCTGAAGGCTGAGACAATGTGTGACCGATTAATTACCTTATTTTTCCCTGTTGAGGAAGCCTGGGTTGAGGTAGAACATCAACCACCCTGAGTCCCAGATTGACTAAAGAAGCAGAGCCTCTTGCCAATCCATCTTGGAGATGCAGGAAGAGATCAAGAAATAAACTGTTGTTATCTCTAGCCATTGAGATTTTGGATCACTGCAGAAACTCCAAGACTTCCCTGAATTATACAATAAGTAACAAAAATGATAAAATACTAACAACTGATCCCAAAAAAAAGTTTTTTGCAAAAAGTCATTATGTGTGATACTTACTAAGTTCAAAAATGAAAGATGAAAAAGGTTGACTTAATTACTTAATTTACATAAGTTCTTCAGATATAGAAACAGGGGGAGGGTGGCTGTTTTTTCTACCCACCAGAAAGGTGTATACCATTCTCCAACTTACAAAGAAATTTGACAAGAGGAAACTTAACTTGAACCAAGATAAGTTGGGATTGGAAGTAAAAGAAAATAAAAGAATCTCCCGTTCATGGAGGAAGAGGATGAAACCAAAGAAAGGGTAATGGATAAAGGTTGTATAGTCTTCCCTCCCTAGAAAACTATAACAAGGGACATATTTCCTCACTCCCAGGTTGTTACTATTGGAGAATGTTGGAACTTTAGAATTCAGAATAAGAACTTTTTTAAGGCTGAGGGATTCCTACAGGGATTTGTGAATTAGCTGATGGGGGTCTATGAACTAACTAAGCCAATAGCTACATTATTCCTTTCTGTGTACACCTTTTAAAGAAGGACTATAACTTCATTCAGATTCTCAAAGGGGTCTCTAAGCACAAATAAGATTAAGGGTCATGGTTAGATGTTAGATCCATACAACATAGAAAATTATAATGCATAATTTTAGTTTTCTTTTATAATTCTCGCAGGGATGGCAAATCTATAACTTTATTTTTGCCCTCAAATTAATGTAGAGCATGGCAAGAATTTTTACTTCTGCCATCTTAAAGTACAAATTGGCTTTGAAAAGTAGGAACCATAACTTGAATTCTACCTTACAGGTTAATTAGCATTGACGGCAAAGGATTTAGAGAAATTATCTTAGAGAGGTTGGGGGCTCTCAGTTTGCTACTCTATCCTTAAGGTCTACTCTTGTCTTCCCTCTAAAAAGGTTAACAAAGAAAAGCTGATGTACCTCCTACATAGAATTGCTATTTTATTTTTCTTCATTTTATTATTTTATTTTATATTTTAAAGACTGCCTCTCATTCTTGCTCTATCTGGTCTTGAACTCCTGAACTGAAGCACTCTACCAGCCTCAGCCTCCCAAAGTGCTGGGATTATAGGTGGGAGCCACACACCTGGCTCGCAGTGCTTTTTTAGACCACCAGAACCTAGGCTTTCCAGACTCAGTTGCTGTAGGCCTCAGGCTTACTGACTGCATGATGCCCCAACATCCCCAAACTCCCAGAACATTCCTACTTCCCCCAAAAAGAAATTGAGGGAAGGCACGCCTTTTAAAAAAATAGTCTTTTGCTCACATTTATGGTTGCTTCCATTTTGTTATTAAGACCATAAAAAAAGAAGGTTATACAATGAATGTATAAAGAACCCAAACTAACGTATCCCAAAACGTGGCCAAATCTGTCACTAAAAGACACAAAGCACTATAAGTGACCTCAGAAGGATACAGGTGAAACTTACTAAATGTAGAATATAAATCTCTCCACACAATAAGGAAGAAAATGCCATGAAACCTATGTCAACCGGTTCAATGAAAATATTTCAAATTATATATAAAACCACACATTATACCCCATGATTGCATTTATGTACACAACCATGATTTAATAAAATAAAATAAAAAGGACACAAAGCAAAGTTTTTAAAGGATGCTTAAGCTGATCATAGTTTAGGGCAAGAATGAGAAGCAAGAGTTTCTTCCCATCCATTTCTTTTTCCTTCCTTCCTCCATTTTATGAAGAAAATGGTGACAATAAAATTTAACTAAGTTCTGCTTCTGGCTACAATGAATTAACTTATGGAAACACTACACTTCCACCAAGAAAACAAATAGTTAGAAAACAAAGCAAAAAAGATAAAACCTAATCTGATGTGATGGGGCAGGTGATAATTGGAATGTGGCACCAGGGTCTTTGGGGAGAAATGGTAATGTTCAGTGTCTTACATAAATGAGTTCATTTTGCAAAAATTTATCAAGTCTATACTTGTCATATGTGTATAGTTTTTCTTTATGTAGGTTACATTGAAATAATACATTTATCTTTAAAAGATTCTCCCTGATTTTAGTAGACTTAGTCTATGCTTAGAAATACATTTGCAAAATGTAAGCATATGTACATTTTCTCTGGGGATCTTAACTGTTAGACATTGTACTGAATGTGTTCAAATTTACTGCCACTGGAATTATCGTCTTGTGGAAGTTTTACATAAGCTCTAGTCAGAGAGGGAGTCTTCTGATAAGTTCATAATCAACATGATCTTGCACAATGCAACCCACTTGGTACTGCCTTAACCCTGAACATGGCTTTTGGTTATATACTTTGGAAAACTGCATTGCATGCGGCCAAATGCTCATCTCCTCCTACCTCTGTGACTCATTTCATCAGGTTCATGAAGGGAGAAAAAAGGATATTTTCTAATCTATCCAGCCTATAATTACAAAATAAATGATCCTGCACTATATTTTAAGTAGACAAACTTTGAATTATTGCTGGCAAACTACACTTCTTAACAGCATTATCACTAACAATAAATCATTTTAGAAGGCAATTGAATTAAACCTCCTAAATTTCAACATTTCACAGACAAATATTCAAAGATAAGAGTAACTCATGAAATTATCAAAATGCAAATTCCAGAATTTGAATTTAATTGACAGAATATTTTAAGGCAATGCAGAAACCGCCTACATAAAATTAAAACGAGAATATTAATTCTCTGTCAGAAAAAAAGAACTTGATAGTTAGAGTGGAAAAAAGAATTTCTGTAATTTTTAATTTCACTGATTGAGCAGCAGTAGCTTTTAAATTGCTTTTATTCTTGTAAAACAATGAATTCATTTGTTCTTGAGCAAAACAAAGGGGTATGTAATTATGAGTTATAAAGTGTTGAGGGCCTCTTTGTAAGAAATATGCTCACTTATATATTCTGTAAAATAAATTAATGAAGACGAAAGTGAAAGTTTATATCTAATAATTCAATAAAATAAAAACGAATACATTGGTTAGGTTCAGGTAACGAACTCTTAGAGCCTTTAAAAATACTGCATTCAGTAGATAACACTTAGTCATTATTATCCCATGAGAATATTCATACCTCATTCTTTCAAGCATTAATAATTTTTTCCAGAAGATTATCTAATGATAATAGAAATGGTAACAGTCTGTATAAGCACAGATTTGAGGCGTACAGCAACAGTACTTTTTTGAGATAGATTAAAAACATCGAGCCTAAATTTAAAAATAAGACTGTGGTGGAAATGTTGAAATTATCTAAAAGAACAATCTGTTTTTAAGAAATTCTGAAGTGTCTGTTTATATGTGAAAAATGGATGTGCTAAGTATGAAACATTGGATTTTCTTCTTAAATTGGGTGCAGAAAGATTCTCTCATTTCTCAACACTTTAAATACTTTAAATAGTTTACTAAATGTTCAAGACACTTTTAGAAAACAGTTCAATAGTGACGTACTATAGAGACTAAAAGCCATTATTTGTTTATATGTAGGCATATGTGCATCTATTTTAATTAAAATCTATGACAAAATTATAGCATTCATTTTTTGGTTTAGAAAGATTAAAATAAAATAACAGGATTATTTAAGTATGCTACTAAATAAATATAAAACTCAAAACTGTCTATTTGACTTCATTAGTTAACTGGGTTTCTTCCGAGCCATATTCAACTACCAAAGTAGTACTTAACATATGATCTGCTCCTATCAATGGATTTTGTTTTTAGACTTTTAGTGAACAAATTACATTTTATTAATAGTGATAAGTATCTTAAAATATAAGATATTTGTTTGATAAGGTTCAATGATGTGCATGATTGCTTGCGCAGTCTAACTTCAGTTATTTTTTAATGTCAATTCCTCTTAGGTGATGAACATAAAGCTTCTCATAAAATATGACAGCAAAGAATTGTTAAAATGGCCAGAAGTATTCAATGCAGAAGGCAACACCATGAATTCAGGATTGTTAGTGATCATTTAGACACTAGTTTCTCATTAAAATTAACTGAGGAGCTTCTTAAAAAATGCCCAGGCTCTATGCTCAGAGATCATTCTGATTCACTTGACCTGGAGTTTCCAGAACTTCTGCATTATTTACGATCTACCCCAGATCATTCCAAAGTATTGTTAGAATTTGGATAATTTGAGACCAATGTTATAACAACTCTTAAGCAGATGCAGCATTAAGTTCATGGTCTGCCCTTACTATCCATGGCTAGACCTAAACAGTACCAGATATATAACCAACTACATTTTAGACTAGTTACCTTGTATCACTTCTCAGAGGAAAGAAAGGCAAATAATATATATTTTCTTTTTTCTGTTTCTTTTTTGAGACCAAGTCTCGCTGTGTCACCTCAGGTAGAATGCAGTGGCATCATCGTAGCTCACTGCAACTTCAAACTTCTGGGCTCAAGTGATCCTCCTGCCTCAGCCTCCCAGCGGCCAGGACTATAAACACTTGCCACCATACCTGGCTAACTTTTCCATTTTTAGTCGAGATGACGGTGTCACTCTTGCTCAAGCTAATCTTGAACTCCTGAGTTCAAGCAATCCTCTCGTCACAGCCTCCTAGAGTGCTAGGATTACAAGCATGGGTTATATATTTTCTTTTTTTAATTTTTTTTGCAGTTTTTGGCCAGGGTTAGGTTTAAACTCACCACCTCCAGCGTATGGGGCCAGCACACTATTCCTTTGAGCCACAGGTGCTGCCCTTCTTTTGTTTTTTGTTTTTTTATATATAATTTTATTGAGTCATAATTCTGTACATTGGTGCAATCATAGGGCACGATTCATATACATTCAGAAATGTTTTGATCGTACTGTTCCATATAGCCTTCATGGCATTTTCTTGATCACTATATAAAGACATTGATACTCTATATTTAATAAGTTTCCCCAGTACCCTGCTAAGATGCACCGTAGGTGTCATCCCACCAATTGCCCTCCCTCCACCCATACTCCCCCAAACTCTTCCAACCTTGATGGCAATTTTCCAAATTTTCCATTTACATTTTTGCCTTAAGTTAGCATCTTTCAAACCATGGGCTCATGACCAATGGGAAGGTTGTACAATAAATTTAAAAGCTCGTGACCAACTTTAAAACTAACGGAATAGAATATACTGGAGACTGTCACATGGAGTAAGAGTAAGTAGGATTTTGTGAAATTGTTGTCTCAGTTAAATACGTGTGTGTGTGTATGTGTGTGTGAATATGTATGCTGAGTAGCACAATAACTTCTGTGGTAGATTTTGTGTTTTAGGCCACTTTCAGCTGCTTATTCTGCTTATCCTTTTTGTACTGTCAGAAAAGTGAAAAACTTCCATAATGCTATGAAAAGTAAAAGTTTATCCAGTCATATTTTAATTGAAATAGTACTAAAGTCATTAAAAATCTCATATGCATGATATATATCCTGTAAATGTGATTGGTGTGGGAAAGATATACAAGTTAACTTCTAATTTCTACTGCTAAGGATTTTCTTGTGTCTTTTTTCTAAATATTTTTACTAATGTCACACAGATTGGCCTTCCTACTTACAAGAGACATTTCTGGAGGTTTTCTTTCTTAATTCTTTTTCCTCAATACTTAACATTTTTATAGGTTTGAACACTTCAATAACTTCATTAAAAGAGAAATTCTCCAACGCTTTTGTTCATGAATATTCTCGGACTCCAAGCTTGTGATCTTTTTTATTCAAACTATTCAGTGAGAGTTTTCAGTTTACAAAGTTATCAAAAAGGGTGGATTTACATAAAAGAAAATGATGGCTTTTCCCTCAATATTATTGTCTATTCACATGAAAAGAGGGTCTTTTTCTTTGAAAAACTGCTCTTTTAAGAAGGCTGTATTGGCTTGGCGCCTGTGGCTCAATAGGCTAGGGCGCCAGCCACGTACACCTGAGCTGGCGGGTTCGAATCCAGCCCCTGGGGCCCACCAAACAACAATGATGGCTGCAACCAAAAAATGGCCGGGCGTCGTGGCGGGCGCCTGTGGTCCCAGCGACTTGGGAGGCAGAGGCAAGAGACTCGCTTGAGCCCAGGAATTGGAGGTTGCTGTGAGCTGTGATGCTGCAGCACTCTATCCAGGGTGACAGCTTGAGGCTCTGTCTCAAAAAAAAAAAAAAAAAACTTTATGAATGGTTACAGAAGGAAAGATTTATGTTGGAAGTTGAGTGTGCTTGACAGACTAAAACATGAGCAAATGTAAAAGAGCAAAATGGTTATGCGAAAGAGACAACCTCTGTATTTCAAGAGTTATGGGTAGCAACCTATGGGTCAATGGGAAAGAAAGAGTGGATATAGTTTATTTTGGAACAAACAAGCCCTGCCTAGCTGTGAAAGATTATATTTGGACAAATCATCTGCAAGAAAATTAACACCAAGTTTCTCCAGGAAGAAAACAGAAATTAAAGTTGAAATTTTACAGTTTAATGATTCAGTTGGATTAACATGAGGAATCCTATCTATTTGCAAGCACCACAGAGCAATATATGATACTCCCTATATATTGGCTCTGAAGAATGTTGGGCTTTTGACAACCAGATTTGGTTCACTGAATAAGTGGTAACAGGAAGTTAAAAGTTTGTAATTTGCAAATACAAGAAACTCTTAAAGCTTTCTGTCACAATGGAGATGATATATTGATACACACATGTTGAGGACAGTGAGATGGAATTAAGAAAAGTATCCCTTGAGAGTCCTGGAACTGATGTTTTTGGTTCTACAGAGGAAGGTGAAAAAAGGCAAACTTGAAAAACAGCATTGTTGAATGGAATGTGAGAATAATGACCAAGTATTATACTCAGATAACATTGAGAAGAATGACACAACTTTTAGATCTATCTGTTAACGAGTCAGAAGCTTTTCTTTCCAATCTAGTAGTTAACAAGAACATTTTGCTAATGTACACAGATTGGGCAGGAAGTATAAACTTACAGAAACACAAGAATCCAAGTAACTTATTAAATGACTGGTGTCAGAAACTGAATTCACTGATGTTACAAGTTAACTAAACTACCCACCCCAAAGCTAGAGAGAAGATAATACGTAATCTACAGTAAGGGTCTTAATGGTTTTAGAAAATAATTAAAATTAGAAGTCATTAAAACGATTTTTATTTTTTATTTTTTTTGTTGCAGTTGGCCAGGGCTGGGTTTGAACCCGTCACCCTTGATATATGGGGCTGGCATCCTACTCACTGAGCCACAGGCGCCACTCAACTAAAAAGATTTTTAAAGCAACTGGTGTATTTGTTGGGTTTTATTCCCCTGATCTCAACCCCTTTATCCAAAATTTTATAATAGTAAATATATTTGAGGCCTCTTTTAACCTTCCAATTTTCTGATTTCATTGTTAACTTTGCATTTGCAATTGGTGCAAATATATAACAAATTTTTATTGTATGAATATGCAAAAAATCATGTCATAATTTACCCAAATGTCATGATTTACCCAAATGTGTTTTTCTATCATTTGAAAAAATTTTAACTACTATTTATTTTCATTCAGCTAACAAACATAACTTAAAAAAAAAACAGCAGCATATGCATGTTCACTTTCTAAAGTTACTTTTGTTTCTAAACATTTCACGGAACATTTCACGGGGTACTGATTTGACAGGTGTTATTTATTTTATTTTTATTGAGACAGTCTCACTTTGTGACCCTCAGTAGAGTTCCATGGCATCATAGCTCATAGCAACCTCCAATTCTTGGGCTCAAGCGATTCTCTTGCCTCAGCTTTCCAATTAGCTGGGACTATAGGTCCCCTCCACAATGCCTGGCTGTTTTTGGTAGAAACGGGGTCTCACTCCTGCTCTGGCTCTGGCTCAGGCTAGTCTTGAACCTCTGGACTCAGGGCAGTCTACCCACTTCAGGCTCCCAGAGTGCTAGGATTATAGACAAGAGCCACCATGCCCAGCCTTGACAGGTGTTTTTTTGTTTTGTTTGTTTTTTAATAAAATAAACTGTGTCATAAAGCTATTAGTCATTTAGTAGAATTAAAAAGCAGCATAGAACATACCCTCCCCCCAAAAAAGAACAAGGCTGGAGACCTCATATTTCACAATTGCAAAATATGTTACAAAGTTACTGTAATCAAATCAGCATGGTACTGGCATAAAGACAGATAATATAGATCAGTGGTGAAGAACAGAAAGCCCAAAGTAAATTACTGCATATATGGGCAAATGATCTTTGGCAAAGATGCCAACACTACAGGTTGGAGAAAGGATCCTGTAGTCTCTTTCACAAGCAGTACTAGGAGAACTGGGTATTCATGTGCAAAAGAACAAAATTAGACCCTTCCAAAAATTAACTCAAAATGGATAAAAGTGTAGACATAAGATATGAGATTGTAAAACTGGAGGGAAACAGGGAAAGTTTCATAAACTTGGTCTTGGCATTGATTTCTTGGATATGACACTAAAAGTATGCTATAACGTAGAAAAGTGGGACTATATCAAAGAAGAGGTATGCAGCAAAGGAAGCAATCAACAGTGAAAAGCAACCCTATGGAATGGGAGAAAATATTTACAAATGATCTGTGTGATAAGGGGTTAATGTCTGGACTATATAAATAACTAAAACTCAACAAAAAAAATCTAACAGCTATTTTAAAATGGGTAGAGGAGGCCAGGCATGGTGGCTCACACCTTAATCCTAATGCTCTAAGGCAGGTGCATCGCCTGAGCTCAGGAATTGGGAGACCAGCCTGAGCAAGAGCGAGAAGCTGTCTCTAAAAAGCCAGGTGTTGTGGCAGACGCTTGTAGACCCAGCTACTTGGGAGGCTGAATCAAAAGGCTAGCTTAAGCCTGAGATTTTGTTTTTATATATATTTGTTTTATATATATTTTACAATTAGCAAAACACAGACAACACCAAATACTGGTGAGGATGTGGAGCAATAGAAATTCTCAACCACTTTGGAACACAGTTTGGCAGTTTCTTAAAAACCCAACATAAGCTACAGTGGTTTATGCCTGTAATCTCATTGCTTTCGGTGGCCTCAGTGGGAGGATTGCTTGAAGCTAGGAGTTCAAGACCAGCCTGGCAACATAGTGAGACCCCACCAACTCTATAAGGAAATTTAAAAGTTAGCCAGGCATGATGGTGCATGCCTGTAGTATTATAGGAGGCTTCAGTGACAGCATTGCTTGAGCCTAGGATTTTACCGTTATGGTGAACTATGATCATGCCACTGTACTCCACCCTGGTGACTTTGAGTCCCTGTCTCAAAGAACAAGAGCAATAAATTGGAACTTAACTATTTTATCCCTAGCAGTTGTACTTGTTGGTAATTATCCAAATGAGTTGAAAACTTACATCCACACAAAGCAACTTTAATTATAATTGCCCAAACTTGAAAGCAACCAAGATGTTCGTTCTTCAGTAGGTGAGTACACTGTGGTACATCCAAGCAATAGTATATTACTCTGTGTGAAGAAGAAATGAGCTATCAAGTCCTAAGAAGACATGGAAGAGCCTTAACACATTGACTAACACAGTAGAAAAAAAATTTTTTCCCTTGTTATTATGAAAATAAAATAAAAACTTTGAAAACAAAATGAGTCTAAAACACGCATCAATAAAAACGTAATATGAAGCTTAAAAATTAGTAATGTAAGAAGTAATATGAAGGGCGGCTCCTGTGGCTCAGCGAGTAGGGCGCCGGCCCCATATACCGAAGGTGGCGGGTTCAAGCCCGGCCTCGGCCGAACTGCAAAACAAAAAAATAACCGGGCGCTGTGGCGGGCGCCTGTAGTCCCAGCTACTAGGG
>CAUYON010004913.1:0-14549 GCA_963573935.1 Arctocebus calabarensis | reverse complement strand
TAGGCTGGATGGCTCAGCACCTGTGGCTCAAGCCGCTAAGGTGCCAGCCACATACACCTGAGCTGGCAGGTTTGAATCCAGCCTGGGCCCGCCAAACAACAATGATGGCTGCAACCAAAAAATAGCCGGGTGTTGTGGTGGACACCTGTAGTCCCAGCTACTTGGGAAGCCGAGGCAGGAGAATCGCTTGAACCCAGGAGTTAGAGGTTGCTGTGAGCTGTGATGCCATGGTACTCCACCCAGGGCGACAGCTTGAGGCTCTGTCTCAAAAAAAGAAAGAAAGAAAATAATAATAATAATAATTAGGCTGGATGTGGTTGGGAGGCCGAGGTTAGGAGATTGTTTGAGGCCAAGAGTTCAAGAACCAGCCTGGGCAACATACCAAGACCCCCATCCCTACAAAAAAAAAAAATTTAAAAAGCCAAGTGTGATGGTGCAGGTCTGCAGACCCAGCTGCTCAGGAGGCTGAGGCAGGAGGAGTTAAATGCTGCAGTGAGCTATGATTGTACCAGCACACTCCAGCCTGGGCAACAGAGCAAGACCTTGTCTCAACAACAAAAATAAGACAAGATTTAAAAAAAAATACCTACCCAGAGACCACAAGTCATTGCTGCGACTAACCTTGGATCTTACAGTGACCTTCTGCCTGCCTATGACTTCCAGAAGCGGAAGGAGCTGGAGGGCTCAGCTCCCTGCTAATCCTACCTTCTTCTTCTTGATCCTTTGCTGCCCCTGCAGGGCAAATGTAGAACTGCGCCATCAGCTTTGTTAGCCCAGAATCCCAGCCCAATCCTTGCCTCAAGATTGCAAAGTAGCAGCAGGTGTTTAGCCAGGTAACCACAAAAAGCTGCAATAAATCTGACATTTAAAACGTGATAGTAATCACTCTGCTGGTTGGTAGACAGTACAGTGGTGCTGCAAAGCCTTACGGCACATACATAGATGATCTACCCTAGTGGTATAACTATCAAGAATCTAATGGTAAATTTAAAGGGTGGAAATACAACTTTGTGGCTTTGGGAATTAAGGCTTTCTCAATTACACAAAGCTTCAGAACTAAAAACAATTGGGTTTGAGTCTTTGGCAGTTTAGGATCCCACACCCCAGCTGGGCATTCTTAGCAATCAGTTTTTTGTCCTTTGCTGCCTCTGCATGGAATTAGCCAGTTCCTGTCCCCAGCTTTCTGTCAACCCAAGGCAGCACTCCCTCCCTTCACACTTGTCCTTTTTCTACCTTACCCAGGATATGGAGTCCAACCGATATTTTTAATCCATTTTTTTTTTTTCCAGTTTTTGGCCAGGGCCAGGTTCTAACCCGCCACCTCCAGTATATGGGGCCGGTGCCCTACTCCTTGAGCCACAGGCACTGCCTTTTTAATCCATTCTTAAAATTGCTCTTTTATCTTCATCTCATCTTTCTTTTGCTCCTGTCTCTGAACAAATTAAACTCTGGGTGAGCAGGAACCACGTCTGGTTTTGCTCAGTATCCCTAGTGCCTCGCTCATGCCTGATCACAGTAGGAGCTCAATAGATATTTTTAAAGTAGAAGAATGAATAAATATTTAAAAGGATTCTACTTATAGGCAGAAAACCTAAATGGTTACACCTTTTCTTTCATGTTTCTCCAGTATTTATAGGAAGCATTGTTAGGAAAGTAGCATTTAACCATTGATTATTGATTAGTAACAGAAATGTCTTGACTCTTTTTTTTTTTGAGACCAGTCTTACTTTGACACCCTTGGTAGAGTGCCGTAGCGTCACAGCTCACAGCAACCTCAGACTCTTGGGCTTAAGGGATTTTCTCCTCTTAGCCTCCCAAGTAACTGGGACTACAGGCACCTGCCATAATGCCCAGTTATTTTTAGAGACAGGGTCTCAATCTTGCTGAGGCTGGTCTTGAACCTGTGAGCTCAGCTAATTCACCTGCCTTGGCCTCCCAGAGGGCTAGGATTACAGGTGTGAGCCATCACGCCCAGCCCTTGACTCTAACATTTTGACTTTCTCATGACCATACTTTCCACCCCCAAGGCGGAGCCTCCATGGATTTTCTCTGTTTATGCTCAATACTCTTGATTTCGAAGGTCCTAGAATAGCATAGCCATCTTTCCTTGCTTCTATCTAGAACAAGCCCCAAGACTTGTGAGTGTAAACTGCTTGAAGAGTAGAACTTCTAGTTTCTAAAGTGGTCAGTGGCTAATCTTTATGCAAAGTACCACACTGCAGTGGGAAGGGAATGGAGATCCAGCTCAGGATGGGGACAGCAGAGAAGAGCGTGCAGGGGGAACATGGGGTGGGTGGGAAGTAGGTGCTTAAGCTCCTGGCTATGGAAGTGTAGGAAGATGTGCTAAACCCATGCAGTTTTTTTTTTTTTTTGAGATAGAGCCTCAAGCTATCACCCTGGATAGAGTGCTATTGCATCACAGCTCACGGCAGCCTCCAATTCCTGGGCTCAAGCGAGTCTCTTGCCTCTGCCTCCCAAGTAGCTGGGACTACAGGCACCCGCCACAACGCCAGGCCACTTTTTGGTTGTAGTCGTCGTTGTTTGGCGGGCCCGGACTGGATTTGAACCCACCAGCTCAGGTGTACGTGGCTAGCGCCTTAGCCCATTGAGCCACAGGCGCCAAAACCCATGCAGTTTTGAAGGAATCCCAGAACAATGACCTTATTGTCTCACAAGGGTATAAGAATAAGGAAGAGGAGCAAGCCACAGAAAACAGAATCATCTCAATTGCAGAGATGTGCAACCTTTTAAAGGACAAGGAAGCCAGGTCTGGTGGCTCCAGCCTGTAATCCTAGCACTCTGGGAGACTGACGGGAGAGGAACACTTGAGGCCAGGAGTTTGAGACCAGCTTGAGCAAGAACAAGACCACATCTCTACAAAAAACCCCCTGAAATTAGCCAGGTGTGGTGGCCAGGCCTATATTCCTAGCTACTTGGGAGGCTGAGGCAGGAGGCTCACTTTAGTCCAGGAGTCTGTGCTCTCCTAGCACACCCAATAGGACTTACATTGGCTGAATGAATGCTGACTCTAAAAAAAAAAAAAAAAAAAAGTAAAACAGACAAGGAGCAGAAATAGTAGACTCTTTAACATGGACTTACGAGCCTACAGGAGCCAAAAACTTTCTGTCTTTACCAACCTGGGTCATTCCTGGGATGGTCAGTTTTGTGTTTCAGGCAAACTTTAGGGTACTACCCTCCCAGGTGAATCTTAGAGGTTCCGGGAATTCTGGCCCCGGCTTTGTTACAATTTTCAGCTTTGACCTTCCTTCAGGGACATATTGTCTTCCCTATGTCCATTCTGTCCACCACTCTTTTTTATAGTATAATTTCCATTTTATTTTTTTTGAAAGGCTAGTTTTTCTTCAGTCCTCAAGGACTCGACTCCTTACCTGGGCCTTGGTGGAGGTTGTGGGGCAGCACCCACAGGTCCGTATCGGAGTGGGGGTCTTTGGTCCTTGAGGGCTCCCGAGAATGATTCCTGAGTACTTTGCGGTGAATGGCACAGCTCATGGAGTAATGTGGCTTCACATGGAGCTTGGGAAGCACACAGGGATCAAAGACACTCGCTCCAGACAGCTGCGGCCTCCACTATGTTCCCAGTACAAATACCTTTTGAACGCACGTTGGGTGCAGTGGGTGCAGCAAATAGGCTGCACATAGTCATCCTTTTGATATGACCTTTGCTCTTTCTTTGTCACTTTGGAAGTGAGGATGTGAAAGCCACCTCTCTAATTTTTAAATTCATGCTCCATATTCTTGGCTTCTCTGAGGTGAGGGATTTGGCAGGACGAGGTACGGTGGTTCAATTTTGAATTTTTTTGAGTGCCTATAGAAAAAAACCTGATGGTTGGATCAAGATGGTTGGAAATAGGAATCTAGAGATTGTGGTGTTTCTCAAATTTGATACAATTGAGAGTGTTCCTCCGGGCACCAGCCTTAGTCTTTTCCTCTTCTCTCCCTATCTGTTCTCCCTGAGCAATGTCTTCTTCACTTCCTCATGGTTCAGATGGCCCCCAAAAGCTGACAGTTCCTTCCCTGTCCCCTATATCAGCATGTTCAAATGTTCAGTTCTTCCTGCTACGCTCTGACTCCTGAGAGCAGGACTGTCTTTAATTATCATTACATCCTCCTCTCCTAGCACACCCAATAGGACTTACATTGGCTGGATGAATGCTGACACTAACAGCAGAAGAAAGTTATATAATAATGATAATTCCATATGACAGGACATCAAATAGCTTTTTTTTTCTAAAATCTTATTTTTGAAAAATATTTAGTGACATGGGAAACAACTAACAAACCAAACGGGGAGATACAATACTGCATCTTAATAGGACTGCAACCTGGTAAAAGCATATACATGTATGAGAAGGAAAAAAAAGAAGAGAAGAAAACACATCTTAGTACTATTTATCTCCAGGGATAGGATTTGGTTGCTTTTGTTTTTCTTTATTCGACTTTCCTATAGTTTCCAAATTTTCAAAGAGAAAGTATTATTTTTCTTAGTATTTAAATATAAATATTAATACTTTATCATGTGTTTTATTTCTAAATACTCGGCTTGATTATCCTCTTTCTATCTGGGTTAATATCAATAGTGAAACAAATTTCTATTTAATACCAACTGGTTAGAGATCACAGATTTTCACACTGGCATTTTCAGTTCACACATTAAAGCTACACATAATTCGGCGGGGTGTGATGGTTCACACCTATAACCCTAGCATTCTGGTAGGCTGAGGCAGGATGATCCCTAGAGCTCATGAGTTTAAGAATAGCCTGAGCAAGAGTAAGAAGCCCAGTCCCATCTCTAATAAAAATTTCAAAAAAATTAGCTAGGCATTGTGGCATATGTCTGTAGTTCCAGCTATTCAGAAGGCTGAGGCGACAGGATTGCTTAAATGGAATTTGAGGCCACAGCACTTTAGCCTGGGGTAACAGAGTAAGACTGTCTCAAAAAAACAAAAACAACAAAAAAAAGCCACACATAATTAATGAATCTGAGACTTGACTATTTGCTGAAAACCAGCAGAGTGACTATGCTTAAGGTATGGATATGGAATTTTATCCTATTTCCATCAAGTTGGCTACTCTTGTGATTTTTTTTTTTTTTTTTTTGAGACAGAGTCTTACTATGTCATCCTTGGTAGAGTGCCATGGTGTCTCAGCTCACAGCAACCTCAAACTCTTGAGCTTATACTTAAGCCCAAGAGGTTGCTGCGAGCTATGATGCCATAGCACTCTACCAAGGGCAACAAAGTGAGATTCTGTCTCAAAAAAACAAACACACAAAAAAAACAACAAAAGCCCCAAACAAAAAATTTGAGATAAGCACTAGTCCCCTCATACTATTAACACTTTATGGAACCAAAGCTCAGCCTTTGTCAGAGGGAGGTATTAACAGCTTTTATTAGATTCCTTTGTATTTTTCTTTCCACATTCACCCAAGTAGGCTTATTATTACATACTTTGTTTCATCCTGTTACTGATAAATTAAAAAGAGTGTCTATGCTAGTGCATTCAGCACTCAAGTGTGCTGTGCAGGCCAGGGAAGACATTGAATAAATCACTGTGCATAGGACACAGAGGCTTAGGTAATTTAAAGTAAAAGATTAAATAAAAGGCATTTTTGGAAAATCCTGAAAATAATTCATCAACTGTTCTAAAACAATCTACATGAGGTTGAATAAGTTCATGAACTCCATTGCTGAATTTCACTACAGCCAAAGGGAGTACTTCAAAGGTAACCACAGTGATATTCAGCAAGGAGGTGTGCATTTTATTTTAGGACCAGTTCATGGACCTAAGTGTCCAACCTCGTATGTAGTGTTATCTTCCCTCTTGAGACCTTAAAAAAAAATTCATTATACCCAAGTGAGGACACGTATCACATAAAAGATTAACTACAAAAGGGTATCTCATTTATTTGATATTCTTTGAGGGCAAGTTACAGACACCAAATCTGGCTAGTGTAAGAGAAGAGTACCGTCACAGACACATGGAGAGTTCTTTCCCTACCCTGGGAAGCTGGGCTTCTGGAAGGAGAAAACCAGCTGAGAATACTGGCGGTCTTGGATTTTGTTGTTGTTGTTGTTGTTTGTTTTAGTTGCAATAGATTCAGAAGGTACGAGTGTTTTTTGTTACATGAATGAATTGTATAATGCTGTCTCTGGTTTCATCTCTGCTTTTCTTTCTGTAGGTCAGCATTCTCCATTTCTCAGATCTATGTGGCAGAACGTGGCTGCCCTACTTCTGGGCTTAAATGTTACAGTTTCAGCATCTAAGCAGTTAACTTGTCTTTCCAGCCCCAACTTAAAAATCTTTGAAGAGAATTTGATTGGTCCATTTCAATTGAATGGTCCATTCTTGGCCCATTTAACTGGTGACACAGGGAGTTAGTCATTGCTCCTGGAAGCCTACGCTGTGGATGACAGGCAGGTCTCAGAGAAGCAAGACTCATTGTGAGCAAGGGAAACACTCCAAACTGAGACTTATAAGTGTAATAGGATAGATCAATGGCAGAGAACATCTAGAATAGCAGTTCCTAAACGTGGGCCAAGGGAACAGTGAACAAGACACCTCTGGGGAGAGTAATCACAGCTTTCATCAGTATTAAAGGGGTCCAAAAACCTATTGGGCCGGGGGTGGTGGTTCACACCTGTAGTCTTAGCTCTCTGGGAGGTCAACGTGGGATGATTGCTTGAGTTCAGGAGTTCAAATCCTCAGCAAATGGAGGGCTTGTCTCCACCAAAAATAAATTAGCTGGGTGAGGTGGCACCTGGTAGTTAGTACCAGCTACTCAGGAGACCGAGGCAGGAGGACTGTTTAAGCCCAGGAGATTGAGGTTGCTGTGAGCTAGGCTGAGGCCACAACACTCTAGCCTAGGCAACAGAGTGAGACTCTGTCTCAAAACCCCCTGAAACTCACCCCCCACAACTTCCCTATTAATAACCTTAAACTCAGCACACAGACACACACACACTCTTTCTCACACACACATACACAACTACAAAACTCATTTTTTATAATACACACCATCCAATTAACATCAACTAAATAATCTACACCATTTAGCTACATGTATTAGATATTGCAGGTTTAGAGAGAAATGTTTTTGATTTAACAAAGTGAGACTCCTAATGAATATTTGAGAATTTTGAGTCTAAAACCTTCATATGAACAGCCATGAATCTAGCCCTAAGAACCATATACGTCATTGGACTTGATCATTTGTATTAAAAGAAATAACTCAGGGGCTGGGCACCGTGGCTCGCACCTGTAATCCCAGCACTATGGGAGGCTGAGGCAGGCTGATTGCTTGAGCTCAGGAATTTAAGACTTGCCTGAGCCAAGCGCAAGACCCCATCTCTAAAAAATAGATGGGTGTTGTGGTGGGCATCTGTAGTCCCAGCTACTCAGGGGGCTGAGGCAAGAAAATCACTTGAGCCCAAGAGTTTGAGGTTGCTGTGAGCTATGACATCATAGCACTCAACTCCAGCACGACAGAGTGAGACTCTGGTTAAAAAAAAAAGAAAGAAATAACTCAGATAAAACTTTTAATTCTCAATTTATTTTTATAGTTAGGGATAATATGTTATGCCATATAGGTCAGTTTGTTTACTTAAAATTTCTTGTTTCTTGATTCTGTTACATATAGAAATAAACATGTGAAATGGGATGCCAGGATTTGAGTACACCATACAAGATAAGTGAAAGTTAATCTTTTACATGATTTCTGTAACCCCACTAAACCTTAAATCCTATTAAAGTATGGTATTTCTTCAATCATTATGAATTCATAAACATTGTCATTTTTCTATGCTTAGTATTCTTAAGTTATATGCATTGTTCTTTTTATTTTTAATTATATAATATATGCTAATTATAAAAAATTCTTGCAATATGTAAAACACACAGGTCTAATCTTATCATTTCCTCTCCAACAGAGAGAGCTACTTTGGCATTTTAGTATTATATTCTGCAAAAAATTATATGATTTATGATTCATTTTTTAAAAAAATTCATCCATTAGAGTTTTAGGCTTTTGCTTAATTTTCAGTTGCTCAAAAAACACATTGATATCACTTGGTTTTTTTTTTTTTTTTGTAGAGACAGAGTCTCATTTTATCACCCTCGGTAGAGTGCTCGGGCATCACACAGCTCACAGCAACCTCCAACTCCTGGGCTTAGGCGATTCTCTTGCCTCAGCCTCCTGAGTAGCTGGGACTACAGGCGCCTGCCACAACGCCCGGCTATTTTTCTGTTTTGTAGTTCGGCCGAGGCCGGGCTTGAACTCACCACCTTCGGTATATGGGGCCGGCGCCTTACTCGCTCAGCCACAGGCACCGCCCTGATATCACTTGGTTTTATTTACATTTCATCTACTTTTCTGTAAGTAGATATAACTTTTCAAAAATACAGTCAATTCCCCAACTTATATGTTGTTCTTCAAAAACATCAACTGTCTCAAGACAATGGGTACTGCACATTGTACCTGAAACAAGGAAAAAGGATAAATTAAAATTTTATGAATGACAACAAGGGTTCTTCTAAAAATACTTCAAATGATTTAAAAAACAGTATGTGTTACAGTGTTTATTCTTCTTCGTAATCAAAATGGGGAAATGTTAAGGGCAGATTTTCTGAACTCTTAATTGTGATTACTTTTAACTCCCAAGAGCAAAAATAAATAAATCACCTCTCTAGAAAAGCTCAGATGGCTTCAACATAAAGCATGTAGCTAAAAGGATGTATAACAGAGGTTGGTTTCTTTTCTAGGAGAAAAAGAAGTCTCTAACGTTTACGTTTTATATATATAGATACTAAAAGTTCACTAACAGCTCAAAACAGTTAAGCAATGACTTTATTTAAAATGTAATAGCAGGGGCGGCGCCTGTGGCTCAAAGGAGTAGGGCGCCCGCTCCATATATAGGAGATGGTGGGTTCAAATCTGGCCCTAGCCAAAACTGCCAAAAAAACAAAACAAAAAAAACACCCAATGTTATAGCATAAGCCCATAACTTACCAAATAATCTTTTAATTTCAGCTTCTGGAACATAAAATGGTGGGCCTAAGTGGAAAAGAAATGTAGTAAAGATTAATTCTATAAATCTTCTATTTCTGAAGAGTAATCAAGTCTCAGGACCCACCTCTCAGCTTATATTCAATGACCTAGGAGTACTTATTTTACATGCAACTTAATTATCCAAAGAGGGGATTGTGTGGCGTGTTCTAATTCTTCTTTAATGAATCTTGTACCGAAGTAGTAAACTGGCTTTACTGAGAAGATGGCAATGTTATGTACCCACCCCCAGCTCAGATGAGACAGCCACGCAGCCAAGTGTCTTAGGAACATTGAAATCAGAGTAGTATTCATCAGCAAATGCCTCTGGGTTTTCCTTCATTTTCTGGGGTACTGATTTTATACCAACTTCTGCACTCACCCACATTCTATATGCCTCTCCTGCTCTGATGCAGGGTATAGAGTTTACAAGGAACCTTAGCTTCTGCCCTTTTCGAGAGCAGTATTCTGCTCCTCCACCTCCAGACAGGGCCTGCTATGTTTTCTTCCCACAGGCCCTTCCTTAGGCCTCCTGTTCATGAGCAGAATTTAAATCACATCAGCAGAGCTAACTTCTGTCTCTATTAATTTCTACTTTCATCTGATAGTCTCAGACATAATTAATGATTATTATAATTAAAAACTCCTCGAGTTTTAAAGACTTGATTTACCCAAACAGAAAAAAAAATCCTAACATATGTAAATATTTATAAAACAAGGCACTTTAAAAACTCAATTAAAAATCAAGGGGAATTTTATAAATTAAACCTCTATGTATTTTGTTTTCATTTCTCCGTGAAAATAGAAGTCCAGCCACAACAAAGGTTCAGTTTCAATGTTCAAATACATCAAAATGAATCCAGAAGAAAACATTTTACAGATTTAAGATAAGGAGTTATAAAAGAATACAATCAATAAATTATATAATTTCACAAGTTTACATCCAGCAATAATTTAGAGATTTTCCTGCACATCTCCTCCTTCTCCACATTTCACCCTATCCTCTGAGGGTACATTTATGTGTGTAGACAAAGACCCAACACGTTACTACCCCATGGACGGCATGTACATAGTATACGCAATATTCACAGCAATGCAACCAAACTTCTCCTTTCTCTTAATCCAGGGCTCAAAAGACTTTTATATTAGGATCAACCATTTGCCTCCTCTTCTATAGTTTGACCTATGAAGAGTGGGCAAAATAGGAAAGGAATACAAGAAAAATATGCACAGTATGGAAAGAGAAAAAAATATTTATAGTTCCCATTAGTCACAAATGAAATTGTCTTTACCTGTACATAAGCAGTGTGCTTCCTATGAGATAAATTAAGATAAAATAATTTTTTTTGAGCAGAGTTCCACTATGTTGCCCTCAGTAGAGTGCTGCAGCACTACAGCTCACAGCAACCTCGAACTCTTGGGCTCCAGTGATTCTCTTGCCTCACCGTCCCAAGTAGCTGGGACCACAGGCGCCTGCCACAACGCCTAGCTATTTCTTTTTTTTTTGTTCCATTTGTCATTGTTTCTTAGCTGGCCTGAGCTGGGATTGAACCCGTCACCCTCTGTGTATGTGGCTGGTGCCATAACCACTGTGCTACAGGTGCTCAGCCAAGATAAAATAATTCTTATCCATTTCATAGAAATAAATCAGGAAACCAGGCAACTAGAAAAAAGAGAGGGAAAAAAACCCCTTTTACCTGCATGTTTAGTTGGATCGTAATAAACAACAGCCAGTAGGTACTGAAACCCCTTTCTCAGCAAGGACAACATTATGTCTGCATAGCTAAAAAAAACAGGAAGGTATTTGTTATATTTCTCTACTTACGCAAAGGCTGGAGGGGGCAAGAGGCAGGGAAGGAAGCTGGCGTTTGCTTTCATCAACATTACTGAGTTTAATTCTAAAACTCACATGAAATTATTCTCATTTTAAAAGCAAGAAATGGGTTCAGCAAATTATGTCTGTCCCCTCCCTGATCTGGGAAATGGTCAAGATGGAAACCAAATGGAGGCCTGCACCCAGTGCCGGTCTGCACCCAGCGCCAGTCAGACCAGAAGACCTCACACCTGGGATGAACAGAGGCGCCTTCCAACATGATGTGGTACGTGGGGGCCTGTTGACCTTGGAAATATACTGCCTGAAGGATGCTGTGCTTCTGTGCACTTGATAGCAGTGGTTCCCAGACCGAGCTGGATGTCAACATCTCCTGGGTGCTTGTTGAAAGAAAAGCTGCTTGAGCTGCATCTCCACAGACTGATGGAGTAGGTCTTCTGTCGGGCCTGGGAAGCTGTGATTTAATACATATCCTGGGTGACTGGGACCTCTTTAGGGGTGTATGTAAGAGGTATGAAACAATTTCTTTGCTCTACTTTGCTGGAGAGAAAAAAGACTGATAATCAGGCCAAAAAAGGTAGCATTAAAGTTTTAGAGCTGGGCACAGTGACTCACGCTAGTAATCCTAGCACTCTGGAAGGCCAAAGCAGGAGGATCACTTGAGCTCAGGAGTTATAGACCAGCCTGGAAAAATCAAAACCCATCTCTACTAGCCAGGTATTGTGGTGAGTGCCTGTAGTCTCAGCTGCTTGGAAGGTTAAGGCAAGAGGGTCACTTAAATTCTCGAGTTTGAAGTTGCTATGAGTTAGGCTGACGCCACAGCATTCTAGCCTGAACAACAGAGTAAGACTCTGTCTCTAAATAAACAAATAAACGAATGAACAATTGCAGTTCTACAAATGTGGCATAAGCCATGAGGGCTCCTAGAACCATCCTTTGAGTAGGTGCCTCAGGCAGCAGGTGATGCCACTTCCCAGCCAGGTCTGATTAGTTCAGAAAGGGGGCCTGACCCGGCTGGGACCCATCAGTACACTGATCAGAGGCTAGGGCTGAGCCTGGTACAGAACAATGAGTTGAATCAACCAAGTGCTTCACTTGGACATTAACAGAGCAAAGAGGCATTACTATTTAGCTGTGGTCACCCAAAGCTGGAGCTTTTGTGCTGTGAGGAGGTTGAAGCAAGGAGGGGGAAGGCTGTCAGTAAGTCAGCTATGTGGGAATAGAGATGGAGTGCGCAGAGGGGTAAGGAGGGGTCAGAGGAGACGCATGCAGGAGGGAGAGAGGCCAGGATAGCCAGGCCCACAGACCTGGACAGACTCCTCTGCTCGGAGGGAAAGCCTGCTTTTCTTGTGATCCCTGCCTAGAGCTGTGTGGGATGTTAGCCGGGAGGTGCAGTGTGGGATTAGGAATGTGGATTCTGTGAGATGCCCGAGCCCAAACCCCAGCTCCTCCAAGCTTGAGAAATTCTTAACCTCTCCATGTCACAGGTTCCTCACCTGCAAAATGGGCATAAGACTAGTAACCACTGCACAAGTTGCTGTGAGAACTCAAGAGAGGATCATTCTTCCTCTCAGGTAAAAGAACAAGACAAGAGCAAACTTTTGAGCAGAAACCTTTACTTCTTAACATTCTAATTTTTGTTCTTAAGCGGTAAGAAGAAACTTGCTGTCCCCATGAAGGCGAACAGTCAGACTGGTTTGACAAGGTTTCCTAAGACTGACAGGCTTCTTTATCTCCCAACCAGCCTCACAAAATTCAGAGAAATGAGAGAAGTATGGCCCACTGATTATGTTAGGGAAGAGATCTGAAGAGTCACTGCAGAAAATACATTGGTTTTACAATGCACAATCTAAGCAGAAGACTCTTAGTACTAACAATAGCACTGAGACAAAGTACTGACATGCAAAGTACCAAAATATCACGTCCCAATGTGTAGAGTCATTTGTCTTTTTCTTGGTTCAAAGTAGTAGTTATTTTGGTAACAAAGGCCAACATGTTCTCAGGTGTGCTTGGGCCTGTGACTGCCCAGACACACTGGTGGGAAGGGAGGGAGAGGCTGCGTGGGAGAACTAGGGAGGACACGTGTACTGGCCAAGCTAGCACTGGCTTCCTTAAACAAGAGTTCTGGAAGGGTCCTCCAGACTCCTCATTAATCATGATTAAACAGTTCAGAGTCTACTCAGATGGCCTTTATTTTAATTTAAATTTTTTTGAGACAGCCTCACTCTGTTGCCCCAGACTAGAGTGCTATGGCATTACAGCTCACAGCAGCCTCAAACTCTTGGACTCAAGAGATCCTCTTGCCTCAGCCACCCAAGTAGCTGGGACTACAGGCACTTGCCACAACTCCTGGCTACTTTTCCATTTTTAGTAGCGATGGGGTCTCACTCTTGCTCAGGCTCCTGAGCTCAAGAAATCCACTTGCCTCAGCCTCCCTGAGTACTAGGATTACAGGTGTGAACCTCTGCGGCCAGCCTTCAGATGGCCTTTATATCCAAGGACAAATGATGAGATGGTTAGCAGGAAAGTCTATTTCCCTTGCACTGAGTCCAGTTTTCTTCCATACATTTATTCAAAAAATATTTATTGAAGGCCAGCTATGGTGGCTCATGCCAAATCCTATGCTTTGTAGACAAAGCTGGTATTGGACTTAGGTCTCCTAATTCCAAATATAATAAGCTATTTCAAACTAGTGGAACTACACCTAATTTTCTGCAACCCAGAAAAAGTACTGCATATTAAATTAAGAAGGCTTTAAAAAAAAGAGAAACCAGAATAATTAAAGAAACTAAATTACTCACCATTCACGATCACCTGGATTAATGGCCACTAATGCTCCTCTATCCCAAATCCTGTCAAATTTGCCAATATTTGTTCTACCAGAAAGAGAGAAAAGTCCAACATTTTATGTAAGATAAATCAAGTCTTTAGAGTAATGAACCATGCCACCCCATGGCACATGCTGACACTTCACCAATTGTCAAGAAATTAACATCTGGTGTCTGTTTTTCCTCAGAGTCCATAATGATGTGTTGATCTGGGTATGAGGAGTGTCTATCTCCCTGTGGTTGTAGGAGCCTGAGACAGCAGGCTTCCCATTCTGAAAAGACTTAAACACATGGAAAAGGAACAAAGTACCGTGTGTGACAACTCTGCTCCCAGTCCCTGGCTCAGGTATCAGACGTGCAGGAGATTTCACTTCCCTCTCTGCCTTAAAATTCATTTGTTACAGGCCAGGAGCAAGGTAGAAGACCATTGTCTTGGCTCGGCGCCTGTGGCTCAGCGGGCTAAGGCGCCAGCCACGTACACCTGTGCTGGCGGGTTCGAATCCAGCCCCTGGGCCCGCCAAACAACAATGATGGCTGCAACCAAAAAATGGCCAGGCGTTGTGGCAGGCGCCTGTAGTCCCAGCTACTTGGGAGGCGGAGGCAAGAGACTCGCTTGAGCCCAGGAATTGGAGGTTGCTGTGAGCTGTGATGCCATAGCACTCTACCCAGGGCGACAGCTTGAGGCTCTTTCTCAAAAAAAAAAAAAAAAAAAAAAAAAAAGACCATTGTCTTATTCTCTATTCCTTTTCTCTACCTGTCTTGGGCCATAATAATGTTTTCCATAGTTTGGGAGCTATCTAAGGACAAATATGTTAAGCATGTAGATACC
>CAUYON010004911.1:0-53682 GCA_963573935.1 Arctocebus calabarensis | reverse complement strand
ATAACTAGGATCTATAGAGAACTCAAATTAATCCACATGGAAAAAGCCAGCACCATCTCCTTTTGTTCCTCAAGCATCAAAGTGATAGCGGCTTCCTGAAGTTGCTAAAACCAGTAGTAGCCCCCATCCCATTTAGCTTTTGAATATTTCCAGCAACCTTCTAATTAGCTGCTTCCCTCTGCTCTTGCTACAGAATTCCTGGCATGTTCTGTTGTCTTGCCCGGTTCATAAAGCTCCCCTTCAGGAAGGGGATGGAAAAAGTCTGCCATTATCCCCTCAGTCAGTTCCAGGGCTAGGGAACAGAGTTTGACTGCTCTATATTCCCCCAAATCCTAATCTCACCTGTGCTCATTCTAGATTTAAATAGAGCAAGGTAAGAAGAAGAGGATTAGGGGAGAAATGCCACTGATATTCACTTATCACAGAAATGTCTAGACTTTTTAATTAATCCATAGAACAGTCCCTCAAGGTAAGTATCATTATCCTCAAGGATTGAAGAACAATCATTTAAGGTAAACAAGGAGGAACTGTTCCTTGGAAAGGCTGAGCTGCATTTCCAAGGTTACATAGCTATTGAACCTGGTGCTTGATTTAAACCTAGATGGGTCCTTTTTGCTCTGCTTCACTGAAGAAAAAAGATAATTTTTTTAAAGGCAGAAAATGAGAATCCCAAAAGTCAATCAAGTACAAAAATTTGCTCAACTTTCACATGATTCTGAAGTAATTCCTCTTTCCTGGGGTTCTTCATATTAGTGTACAAGAAAGAAATGGATGTATTTTCTTAAAAAAAATTTGGACTCCCCTAGGTAGAGTGCGTCAGATGATACTTACATGCTCTAAAAGTTAATGTCATGTCTAGAAACCTTATTATCTCCTAATATTTTATGATGCTATCAGGTAGCGCTGGGAGCATTCATGAAACTTGAACAGACCTAGCTCCAGTTGACCATGAAATGAATCCCATTCTTAGCTGACACTGGGGACAGGTCAATGGCAGACATTAACAGTCACTCCCATTCCACAGAGAAATCAGAGGGCCACCTCATCTTCCTTTGGTATTGAATAATGTTCATTAGCTTTGTTAAGCTCACATGGACTCAATAGTTTTTCTACTGAACTCAGAGCCAAAAATAGGAACTTTATTATGAATTAGAGTTCAATATAATTCTATAATTATTGTGACATTTCACAGCCATTGAATAAGTGCAGAAATTCCATTTTAATGTGAAAAATATATATAAAAATATGAAACCATACCTGGAATGGAATACTAAGTTTTAACAATTTAATTAAAGGAATATTAAGTTTTAACAGTCTAATTAATATATACCCTACCATATACATATACACATCAACACAGTATATATACTAAAAATAAATTTAGAGTTGGATGGAGCATTAGAAAGAGCATTAGAAATGAAATCCTACTTTTATAAATAAAAGACACTTTGAGCAAGAGAAGTAGAAGAGCATACACAGAACTTATGCATACATCTATCTATCCATCTATATATATGTTATATGCATATTACATGTGTGTATACCTGTCATACACACATGAATATATATACACAAATACACACACATACAAGAGAGTGAAAGAATGAATGTACATCAGTTAAAATATATGTTGGCAGTGTGGTAGAAATCAAAACAGTAGGTATCAGAGCTTTGGTTAGCGAAAAAGCTGAGTTTGGGCTGCTGAGACTAGAAAAGCTGAGATCTTGATGAAATGGGTTGAAGAGGACCACATCGCTCTGCAGAGGAAATAAACGGGCTGGGAGAGGGAGATAAAAAGAGAAGGGAGAGAAAATTGGAGAAAGAAGAGCAAAGTTGGTGAGATGAATGATGGTCCAAAAAGTCTCAAAAGCAGATATCTTGTATATTTAACTAATTCAATGTATTTAATGTATATTTGTGGTTGCTCTGATATAAGGAACCTCCCTTCCCTACCCAAGCCTCTAACTTTGAACCAAGATGTCCATGTGTACAGTGCCAACAAGATGTGTGTGGGTTTGGAGTAAAGTGGCGGTCGACTTCTGGGAGTAGACTGGGGTGGAGCAGGGACAACAGGCCATGGGACATGACATTTGGGCAAGATGAAGTGTTTGGTGTCAGCAGAAACTGACTACAATCACGGAGAATGAGCCTGCAAGCCCTGTCAAAGAGTTAGAGAATTGGGGGACACAAGATGCCTAGGGTCTGAGCAGACATCTTGTGTCCCCCACGGGTAGTCTGTTCCCCTGCATGCGTGGATATCTCATTTCAAGAGCAGCAGATATCTTGGTGGAATTTACTCTTCTGGGTTGCTGGTAGAAGAATCTGGGAAGGTGGTAGGGTTACCTGAGCCTCGAAGTCTTTTTGGAGTGATCAGCTGAAAATTCCCCTAGAGAGCCAGTAAGACTGAGAAGACTTGACGGCCCGAGAGGGCAGGGGGGAAATGTACCCTGAAGCCCGAGGGGTTGGCTGAGGACAGAGGAGCTATGGAATTATTGCTCAATCATTTTGACATCCGAGAACCCCAAACCCTTGTTTATCCCTCTGTCCTGGAAGGTTAGTTGCTATCATTTCAGGCAAATGTGAGAACTCAAGTTCTCACAGCCAACCCAAGTTAAGGGCTAAAAGCCATCTGCGACTATCAGCAGGAAGAAGGTGGAAGAAGGTAGATTACATGTGTGTAAATAGAGCCAGTGTGTCCACTCCAGGGGCCTGACTGAGAGAGCATGTCAGGTGCAGTGAGAGGCTGCATTTGAAAGCCTAGACTAACCTCAGAATCACTGGACAAAATACATTTGCATATCTGGTTTTCTTCTCAACTCCACGTGCTCATGTTGGCTCTGTTCTGTCCTCCCACTTTTTTGGGAAGGTTTGGTTGGCCAATGTGCTGGAAAGTCAAAGAATAGCCAAGACAGATTTCCTTGAGACACAGTCTCATTCTGTCACTGAGCTAGAGTGCAGTGGCATCATCATACCTCACAGCAACCTCACACGCCTGGGCTCAAGCGATCCTCCTTCAGTCTCCCGAGTAGCTGGGACTACAGGCGCATACCATCCATCCCAGCTCATTTTTCTATTTTTAGTACAATCAGGGTCTCACTCCTGCTCGGTCTGGTCTCTAATTCCTGGAATCAAACAACCCTTCCTCCTTGGCTTCTCAGGGTGCTGGGATTACAGGTGTGAGCCATGGAAGACAGACTGTTTTAAAACATTTATACCAGAAACTTAATTCAAGGTAGCTCAAGTGAAAGGGGAACACATTGGTTCACACAACTGGGCAGTGCAGGTGCAGAGCCGCCTTTAGAAGCAGCTGAGACTCTTCAGCCCTGCATCTGCAGACTTCCGAGGAGAGAAAGACAGCTCCCAATGCTTCCAATTTTATCTCCTACTAGTTTAGCAACTCCTGATCCTGCTATCTCCAAATATCCTTTACGAATATACAAATGGTCTCTTGTATGATCTTCAAAGAGCTTCTCTAGGACTAAGCCCTGCCTCTTCAAAAGCATCCATTTATATGCAGTTCCAGGGGAAAAGAGTATGACGCCTGGAACAGTGGATCAGAAACCATGGTGTAGAGTGGATGCTGAGATTAGTAGTCTCAATAGGACATGATGGACTGAGGTAAGGGTAGTTTCCAAGTGATACAAGTGTGTGAAGCATGCAGAGCACAGAGGCACTGTCTATCATCTCACTTTTTGGTTCCATTCTTAATAAATTCCAGAACTGTAACCTCAAGCCCACCAGGTGCATTTAAGCATTCACACAGGAAGGAGCACTGATAGAGGTTTCTTTCTGGAACAGCTCTCTCAATCTTTGAGAAAGCATAAACACACAGGTGCAGAGAAGGCCTGAGGATCATGGCCTACAAATTTTAAGTCTGTAAACTAGGCTGTGTTGGTATCTTGGCATCTGATCTTGTTTGCATTTATAAATTAAGTTTTTAATACTCATATTTGTGGAGGTTTTTTTTTTTTTTTTGGCATTTGACTTTTATCTCAGAAGTAAAATGTCATGGTATTTTTTAAAGTGCATAGATTTGAAGCAAATGCAAAGCCAGTGCCTTGTGGCTTGGTTACTTTCCAAGCCACACTCACCTAGAGATGGGGTATAATGAAAGATCCATACAGTTGCCTATAACAGGGGCCACACCTTGGCTTACCTGTAGTTTTGTGAATTCCAAATACTTTTATCACTGCATATTTTCTGGAGAGATTCAGGAAAGTTGAAATTCTATACTGAAGAGAATAGGCAGGTCTTAACAGGTGTCTCAGACACTACCCCATGAGTTGCTACAGAAATAGCTTATTTATCTCACTGAATGTCAAGGAAAGTCATATAGTCACAAACCAGAGTTAGAGGCTGATAGCATTATTCAGTGCGTGATAAAAGAGGTGACACCCTTCAGCAACCCTGGGCAGTCCCCCTGGAACACGAGTCTTCCTGCCTGATGTCTGCTTGATCACTTATTTTTTTGTTTCTTTACTAGACTTTTAAGCTTTTCAAGGACAGAAAGCAAATGTTTCTTACTTACATTTGAATCTGCAATGCCCAGCAAAATGTTTTGCATGTGATGATGAAGAAGACAACTAGCATTTACTGAGTGCCTCTTATATTCTGGGCATTATACTGATCATTTTAAATAATTTAATTATTTTAATCTTCATAATATGCATGAGGTTATTATCTCCTCTTATTATAAAGAAGGAAACCAAGGCACAGAAAGGGAAGTGATGTGAGTGCACTCTGAGCAAGCAATGAAACTTTAGGTTCCAATTTTCTGTGTCATTATGACTGGGCCACAGGGAGCCCAGAAATTTGATTAACTGTTATTCTAGGTGTGTCTGTGAGGGTGTTTCTGGGTGAGATTAACATTTGAATCAGTAGATTGAGTAAAGCAGAGTCCCCTTGCTAATGTGGGTGGGCCTCATCCAGTTTATCAAAGGCTTGAAAGAAACAAAAGGCCAGCAGCAGAGAATTCAGTCTTTCTGACAGACTGTCCTGAGCTGAAACATCAGCCTTGTCCTGCCCTCAGACTGGTCCTTGCACCATCTTTTCTCCTGGTTCTCAGGCCTTCAGACTAGGACTGGACTGCAACACTGGCTCTCCTGGGTCTCCAGCTAACAGAAGGCAGACTGGAGCTTCATAGCTGCCCAAATCATGAGAATTGTGAGCCAGTTCCTTATAAGAAATCTCTCTCTATATATACATATATATATATATACTCACACACACACATATATATATATACATACATATATTCACACACACATATATTATGTTATAACATGGCCTATATATACATATATATATACGCACACATACACACACACACACACACACACACCATGTGTGTATGTGTGCGCACGTAATTAATTGGTCCTGTTTTTCTCTGGAGATCCCTGACTAATATACCATGTTTTTGTATATAAAACATAGTATGCATACATACCTATGTATTTTTTCATTACCCTGAAAAATTATTCTCTATAAAGATAATGTACAGAGTATTATCGTATATTTAATTTTTTTTCCTTGAATTTCACATCTTTCCCCCACATCCTGGTTGCCTTGATCTAATGTCTATTTTTCCCCAGACTCTCTGTTACATCAAATTATTTCCTTGACGTCTTGGGCTTTCCCTGCTTCTGCTCTGAACTGTTTACTTGGGCCTTCCCTTTAAGCTTGTCCTGTTCTGCACTCACTTTTTGCGAGATTGCAGGCGTCCCCTTTTTGAGTACTTTCTCCATATTGGTTAGGCTAGAGTTCTTTATGCTAAAGTAGCAACAACCCACAACCTCGGCAACTCGGAACCCAAAGCTTCATTGCTTGCTCACACTGCACATGCACTTCAGATGGACTGTGGCTCTGCCTGGCATCTCCGTCATTCTAGGACCCAGCCTGAAGAACGGCAGGCTACTTAGCAGAGGAAATAGAACTGGGCCAATTTGTCACAGGCTCTGAAAAATTCCACCTGAAAGGAGCACTGATCATGCTCATGTATACCTCACTGGCCAAAGCAAGTCCCACAATTAAGTCTAACTTCAAATGTGGGCAGATAAGTGCAATCCTACTATGTGCAAAAACAGAAGAAAAGAACTGGTAGGAAACAGCCTTGCTGGTTTCTCTATTCTTTCTTTTTGTTGGAGCATGTCCGCAAGCCACTTTCCAAGGAGATGATATGTGGCATATAGCAGAGAAATGTGCAAGCTCTTGCTTGTCTCAGTATTCTCTGACAATTTTCATTCTAATAAAGGAGCAAAGGAAATGAGGGCACCTGCTGCTTGAGGCCATGTTATAATACACAGGTGGAGCTGACCAGAAAGAGGAAGGAGAGTAAGCTTTGGGAAACTTGGGGCAGTTATTGTCCCAAATGACTTGAAAAGATAATAGATAGATTCAAACTTTAATTTAGCTGTATAAAAGCACATTTAAACTAGTTTTAAAGCAAACATTGGGGGATAGGAAGGTTCTAGAGTAGTACTCTCCAATATAAGTTTCGTGATGATAGAAAGGTTCTATGATGTAAACTACCTGATGCTGGAATTGCTAGCTCAGGGTGGCTGCTGAGCCCTTGAAATGAGGTTCATCTGACTTAGGGAATTGTGTCTGGTGGATGTCATACTAGAAAGAGGAGTTCTGGAGATCCCAAAAGAAACATAGATTCCATAGGGCAGTCTCAGAAATGATAATTTTAAATTGCAGTCATAAAAAAGTTCTAATGAGAAAAACGTTAAGAGACCAACACTGGCGCTGAGGAACTCACATATTCAAAGGGCTACACATAAGATGTGAAAGGAGAAGCCATACCATCCAAGAAAAGCAACAGAATGAATGGGCACGGCCAAATAATATACACCAGGTTTCTCGGGAAAATGTCTAACAACAACAAAAGGAGAATGTTTTATTCTGTCTTTGATAACACAGAAGAAGAACATGATCCTGGGTGGGATGAAGTCTACTGCGTGGCATCAACACTGTGGTTACCACCCAGGAGGGGGGAGGTGTGCCCCAAGACTGTGCTTATCTTCCTCTTTTCTCCAAAGCAGAGTGTCAGTTGGTTGACAGGTCAGGAGAAGAAAGAAACTAGTAGGAAAAGAAACTAGGCCTTCTAAAGGAATTGTATTTTCTAGCCCAAACCCCAGGCCGTGATTCTCCAACATGAAGGCACCTGGAGTCTTTATGAACTGTGCAAATCTCACAGGGATTCTAACTCTCAGAGAGTCTGGGATGGGCCCAAAAAATTGCTCCCAGGTGGGCAGGATAAGTGTTGGAAAATCCTAAGAATATGACTGTTGTAGGAGCCTCCGAAAGGGGCTGCATGCCCCCCCTGTATAAATGCAACAAGAAAATGTTCGACCTAGTGCTGGCATCTCTCTTTTCCTTTAGAAGGGAAATAAAGTTTACTAATGTGTAATACATGAATCTCAGCTAATAACACACACAAATTAGAATGTAGAAGTGAAGAAGGAGGACCCGGCCTTGCCTTCACAGAGTTTAAAGAGTCGCAGCACAGATCATGTAATGTTGTCATCCTTACATCCCCCAAATTAGTCTGGAAACCTGACTAGCTTTATCACTTCGGTTTTCTTTTTGGGATAATAAGGTATGTTCAGTAAATACTTACCAACTGAAGTAATGGTAAATGTGCCATCATATAGATGTGACCTCAAACACTAGTAGGGATTCCGGGATTCTGACAGCAAATGAAGATTTTTTAAACCTGGCTACTCTTTGCAAGCTTGTGTGGTTGAACGATCTCCTTCTGGTTCAGTCTTTTCTCTTCTCCCTTTTTCTCTCTCTGGCCACACCTGGCTTTGGAGACCAGAATCTGATATCCCAGCGGAGAACTTTACCCCGGTGCTAAAATGTGTCCTGCCTTTCCCCAAATCCCAATGGCTTAGCTCTTGCTCCAAGCCAGAGGCACTAATCCCTAAAATTAACTCCAAAGTTGTGATGATTTTATTATAGCCGCTCAAGGTGAGTGCCATCCCAGGAGAATATGCTTATTAAAGAAGAAGCAATTTGGAGTGAGGAACCTGTGGCCTTCTAGGGCCTTACCTGCCGCCTTTTGACTGAATCCAAATTTTACGGAACAAATCCTTTTACGAAACAGAGTGCCGCGGTTGAAGGTGGAGCTTTTCTCACCTCCTTGGGTTCTTGAAGTCAGAAGGCTGCAGGTTCCCCACCCCTAGGAGAGTTTACAGATTAGAAAACTGAGATACACCAGGTTTAAACAATCCGGTTATAATCACAGTGCCAGAATGGGCCAGAGACAAAATCCAAACTCCGGTCTTCAGCCTCGGGGTCCGGCCTCATCCCACGCAGCCCCACCAGGTCCCACCTCACTGCAGCCAGTGGGGTAGAGACTGCGTGGGGGAAGAGGCATTATCCACATCGTCTGCCCTTCGTGGCAAAATCACACTCCCAATCCGGCATCCTGAACATGGCTGCGATTGGCGAAAATCACCCTGAAGCACAGAAGGGGTGTCTGTGATTTTAGCCATAAATACAACCCAGTACCGTTTAGGAGCAGAAGCCGCTCATCACTTGTTTTTGTGGCTGCAATGCCCTCTAGTGGGACAAGCTGGCACCGCGCGCGGAAGGATGCGCCGAGTGATTTGGCATCACTCACCTGCTGTTGCTCACAGCCCCCAGCAGGAAGTACTGCCACCGCCCCTCCCCCAAGCTACAATATGCCTAGGAGGAAACTCTGCCTTGTGTGTTACTGAAACACCGACTGAGAGCCTCCCTAAAGCCTCAGAATACAGAAGGACATCACAGATTATTCCCTCCCTCTGTTTTAAAGGGTGCACCTTTGCTACATTTTGGAAGCTGGCGAGGGTTGCCTCCTTGTACCCACAGGTGCCGCGCACACACCCCACGGAAAGTAACCCCTGCACCTGAAGAGGATCTGGCCCAGGTATTGTGAAAACGTAGGACTGGGATTGTGGAAGTGTTTTCTGTGGCCCACACGATGTTTTGGTTTTTATTTGCTGCTTTTCTAAAGTGAATTTCAATGCATGTGCACTCTCCAATTGCCCATAGAGGGTTTTGGTTTTGGTTTTGTTTTGTTTTTACCATTTCCTATTGTCTTACTTTGGTTTCCCCAAAAGACAAAAACTCGTTATATACAGGGAATTTATTTGGGAGGGGATGCAAGAAGGCAGTGAGGGACAATAATGGGCTGAAATGGATCCCTCCCAAATTCCCATGTTGAAGCCCTACCCCCCAGGAGCACAAATGGGCCTGTGTCTAATTAGAAAAACGATTAGAAAAACGATTAAGGTAAAATTAGGTCACATGGATGAGTCCTGCCCCAGTCCATATAAGAAAAGATAGGGCTGAAGATGACTTAGAGGCAGGACCGTGTGGGGACATGGGGCGAGGTGGCCATCTGTAAGTCAAGGAGAAGCCTCAGAATGAACCAACCCTGACAATGTCGGACTTCAGCCTCCAGGATTGTGACAAATGCACTGCATGTGTTGAAGTCATCGTATTGGTGGTACTTTGTTAGGGCAAACCCTGCAAACTAATATGGGGTTGTGAACGAAGGGATTACCACTGTGGGCAGTCCTGTTGGAGACCCCGTGAGAAAGTGCAAGGGACACACCCCTGAATTCTGTCACCGTAAAAGGGGGATGTTAGGGCCTGCCCCCCACTGCTTGAGGGCTGGTCTGGGGCACTCCCCTGCATTTTTGTGGCCCTATGAGTAATGGAGCAGGGACTTCACAGGCAGATGCAGCCACAGGAAGGCCTCACATATACCTGGGAGACGCAGCAGAAAGGCGACCCAAACCACAGAGGACACACTTGGCAAACAGAGGCTGGAGCAGCTGTGTGATGTGTCCCAAAGTTAACTAACAAGGTTCTGACAGAGCCACACTACGAACCCAGGTCTCCAGATTTACAGCTTGGAGTCCGTCAGTTTCCAGATGTTGGCAGGAAACACAAACCCTCATTTCACAGGGAACGTGGGGTGATGGAAAAAAGCAGAGCATCAAGTCTGGCTTCCAATGGAATTCCCCAGAAGAACTTGACACTTTCATGGGCTGGAGCTCGCTCTCTTAATTGAAATTGTTTTGTTATTTGGCTAACTATGGTTTTCAGCTGCTACTGTGCAATTAAGATCCTCGCTGGTTGAAAAAGAAATTATATGATAGTATATTCCACTGGCTTATTCCTCCTCCCAGGAAGAATCTGTGAGAATACTTTTCCATATAAATGACATCACAATGAATAGTCAACTATCACTCTCATGACCATGCCAAAGGCAGCCCTGCTTGTCTCTTTGCAATTTTCCCACCCCTCACAGCTCCCAGAGTGATCTTTTGAAACTATCTGACAGTTCTTGTCATTGATTTGGTCATAAATCTTCCAGTGCTTCCCATCACAGTGAACGTCAAAGCCAAAAATCATTCATAGAACTGTTCCTGTCCCCCTTACCATTCAGATCTCATCTGTTCCAGCCTCAGTGGCCTCCTGACCACTTTTTTAAATACACCAAATGTTTATTCAGGGCCCTTTGCACTTACAGTTTCCTTTGCTGAAATTTCTACCAAGTTTGTTCATGCCTGGATCTTGTATTTTTCAGGTTTTTACTTAAATGTCACCTTGGAAGTGTGCTCTTTCATGCAGGAAAGGATGTGTTTGTTTAGTTTGCTGCTGAATGCCCAGCTCCTACCACACTAAATAATTATTCATTGAACCAATAAAATGAGTAAAAAAGATATATATATATATATATATATATATATTCACTGTTTGAACCTTGTGTTGTATACCTTTTAAGAAACAATTTGGATGACATATCTAAACTTAGGTAATAGATAGATTATGACCCTCTCTATCACAAAAGTTTCATTTCTTAAATTTTATTTTAAGATGGGATCTTGCTGTGTTGCCCTGGTTGGTCTCAAATTCCTGAACTAACCATCCTCCTGCTTCAGCCTCCTGAACACACTATGAAAATCTTAATTACTTTTTCTATTGTAAGGAAGAGTGTGTAGTTTCTGACATTGGCATAGAGAACAGAGGGGGCAGTCCTGTACTCTTTGATCAAGATCTCCTTATTTGCCCCACCCCCAGCCTCAAGTAAGCCCCATTCGATTCTCTACTTCTATGAGTTTAAGTGTTTTAGATTCTGCATACAAATGAGATCATGTGTTCTTTGTCATTCTGCCCTGGCTTATTTCACTTAATATCCTCCATGTTTATCCATGTTGTCACAAATGACAACATTTCTTTCATTTTTTTCAAGGCTGAAGAGTATGCCATTGTGTGCTCTTTTTTTTAATCCATTTATCTGTTGATGGATACTAAGGTTGATTCCATAACTTAGCTGCTGTGATTAATGCTGCAGTGAATATGGGAGTGTGGACATCTCTTCAACATACTGATTTTAAATCTTTTAGGTACACACCCAGAATTTGTTACTTAGACTACAGTGCAATGGTGTCCTCAGAATTAACTGCAACCTCTAACTCATGGGCTCAAGTAGTCCGTCTGCCTCAGCCTCCAAAGTAGCTGGGACCACAGGCACACACTACTATGCTCAGCTAATTTTTCTGGGTTTTGTCTGGCTTTCTCTCAGGTTGGTCTCTAAATCCTGGCCTCAAGCAAGCCTCCAATCTCAGCCTCCCAAAGTGCTAGGATTATAGGCATGAGCCACCACACTAAGCCCATTTTTTGATATACCTGTAGGCTATTTTGATGTCTTCTTTTGAAAAATGCCTATCGAAGTCTATTGCCCATTGCCCATTTTTCACTTAATTTATTTGTTTTCTCTTTATAGAATTAGTTTTAGTCTTTTATATATATTTGATATTAGTCCCATGTCAGATATATGTCTTGCAAATATTTTCCTCCAGTCCATAGGTTGCCTCTTCACTCTGTTGTTTCCTTTGTTGTGCAGAAGTTTTTTATTTTGGTGTAATCCCACATTTCTGGGGTGTTTGTTACTAGTTACTGTGTATTTCTTATCTTTGCAGAAGATAAATAATTTTCCTGAACTTGCTACAAAGATGAGATAAAGGGTATGTTTCAGGTAAGCAGGAATTTTTCTTTTGCTTGAGTTTTTGCATGTGAGTTTGTTTAACCTTTACATTTTTCTAGGAAATGCAAATAAACAGCTATGAGGCTGTTGGTATTGTAAATTGTGTCTTTTCCTCCACCACCTCAGTGACAACCTGCTGCCTGCAAACATGGCTGCTGGGTGTGATTCTTTGCTTAGATATCCTAAATTAGTCAGATTGCAACTGAATGCAGGGCAGCTGCATCTGTCAGCTTGAATTTCTGTTTCCCAATTCTACTCCCAAGGAATTTATATTTTTTTAGAGAAAATTCTGATTCCTCAGCTTCGAGAATTATCTTCTCCAGACTTTTCCTGATATCTATATTTCTTAACATAACCCGCTTCCTTCCACATACATCCTGCTCAGCTTCTATGCCTTTCATCTATTTCATAGTTAGAGTTTTTAGCAACCTCCTTATTTTACTGAAGATGGAGTTTCTATTAATATTTCTAATTCTTTCAGGTGACTTCATCCTACCATGTTCAAACCAGACAAATCCTATGTTTCTTGTAAGCTCTTTGTCTACTCCAAGAGGGCGGGGATAGCTGGCTGTGCCCAATCAGGTGTTTTTCTGCCTCTAATTGTTTATGTTTGAAAACTCATGATCTGAGTCTTCCCAGATTTAGCAGTTCAATAGGTCAGGTTCCTGAAACCAAAAATCTTTATCTCTTTTCTCCCTGCAGTGAATTTCAAAAGTCTACATTAAAATCCCAAAGCCAAGTTTTAACTTTTGTGTTCTTGCATATTCCAAACAGCCATATCAGAAATAGGTTTACCCAGTTTGCCAGCTTACCTGGCAGGGCAATAGATTTAAAAAATTACTTACCTAAAAAAATAAAAATCAGCTAACTGCTAACATATCAAATTATTATCCTACTATACAACACAACAGGTAATATCTCAGAACAGGTACACTAAATCAGGGATTAACAATCTTTTACTATGGTATAGTGATACATTAGAGAAGAAATAAAATAAAGTACTATAAATAAGTGCCAAGTAATTATAAGGACAGAAATTTGGCAAATTATCTTCTAACTACCTTTATTTTTTTTACAACCACCTTTCTAAACCAATCTATTTCTCAATCTCTTATGTTCTCTTTCCCTTTCTTTTTAATGTTGTTATGATTTAAAACAAAATACTACATTTTTATCTCCATTTTTCAGTGATTTGACCACTATGTCAGATTTGTTTACACAGAGACATGGTAAAAGTGGCTATAGTTTTGTTAGAGTCAGTATTAGTTAGAAATCAGTAATAATATAGATAAAATTATTTTTAGGATTCTGTTTTTAAGATTCGCATAACATTCCTACTTTCTCTCAGTAAAATACTGTTTCAAATGCCTGAAAACTGTATTAGGGTTCAGGTAGAGCTATACTAATAATTTCTTGGTGGTAGTACCAACCAGCACTTATTAATATGTATTTTTGAATGTTATTCTTCCTCAGACACATACACAGAAGTAACTTCAACATGTTTCTCTTTGCACTATCTTCCCTGAAAAACATATTCTGAGAATTTGTTTATTTGCTTATGCAGAAATTTTCTTTTATTCAGTTTTGTATGAAATATCATAATCTTTCCTGCAGAACATGGGGTGCTTGTTTATATTTCTGTGCAGGTTTTGCAATGACTTGTGCCCATAGCATTAAAAACCTGACATGTAGTAAGTCAAATATCTCAAATGAGTTGTTTCCCTTTGGGATTTTTTTGGTCTAAAAGTCAGTCCAAGGGGATCCATTAGCATCAGGTGGTTAAAAGTGAATGGCAAAGCAATGTCAAGGGATTCCACATCCCCAAAACAACGGTTTAATCTGAGGAGGTGCATCAGGAAAGCTTGTCAAGGTCGAAGAATACCAAGCATTGAGCCAGAAGACCTGGGATCATGAACCTATCCAAATTTGTTTGGATAGACCTTGTTTTTCTTGAGGGAAATTCTATACACTAGAACCTCCACAGTTGACCATCTTCCTACATTGACCACCTCCTTAAGTTGACCTAATTTTTTTGACTGCACATGCACCACCTGTACGTATCAGTACAGTGGGCCTAGAGCCTTATGTTGACCACCTCTGTATATTGACCAGTTTGTTACAGTCCCTTGGCTGTTCAACTTACAGATGTTCTACAATATCTATAAAAGAGAATTATTTTGAAGAAAGTTCCCATGCGGTAAAACACAATGCAAATTGTGTAATATATATTGTGTAATACATCGCCTGTCACTATTAAACATTTCATTTTATTTAAAAATACATACAAAACATTGAATCTCTTTGCTATGTCTTCAGTTTATCCTCAGCTTAGGATGGCATCTCTAGAAGTATAGTTTGAAAGTAGGAAGGTGACTGAGGGAATGTTCTCAGGAAGAACGCACAAGAAGTGGGGAAACAGAATATGACACAGGCATATCTGAGATGCATTTCTACTGAAGTCTAACCTCTGCCCGAGTCTAACTCCCATGGGGAGTTCCAGACTTTGAATGACATCGCAGAGTCGCCTTAACTTGAGGCAAATGGGCTTTTTTGTACCTCCACAGTGAAATCTTTTCCTGGCCATGGAGGAGGTTGGAACAGTGTAATATTGCAAGCATTTCCAGGGAAGGCAGCTCCATATATAAAGGACACTTCTCCGGGAAGGGTATAGTTGGGAACTATCAACAGCCAATCATCCCAGCAGCAGAAAGTATACACCAGCTGTATACCTTTACCCGTCTAGATGGGGCACCAGCAGCAACTGCTGTCCTCTCCTCATTAACATAGAAACATAGACTTGTACTCTGAACTTTTTCAAATGTACTCCCTGTTTTAATCAGATTCCTTACTAGTCTGCCTGAAGATTTCAATAACAAAACCAGCATCAGCTTAGGTTAGATTAACTTGAAATAAATTTTTAAGTGTCAAGCTATGTATTGTCTAATAATGTCATTCACAGCCTAAAGCTAGACATGAAAATAATATCTGCCCCTTGTTTATAGAGCCAGCTGACATTTATTGAATTTCTGTGATGTGCCAGGCACTCTGCTACTTAAACACGATATCTCATGTCATTCTTGCAATGATTCTGTGAAAATAGTAGAGATTGTCTTCTCTCTACTAATCTTTTAATTTTTTGAATCAGGAAAACTGAAGCTTACTTCCATACTCATTTTGGACTTAAAACTGAAAATCTTAATGCCCCAAATTACCAAGATTTGAGAACTCCCTTTTAGACACCTAGTTCATACTTGAAGAATATGGAAAGTTATCCTTGGTAGTTCAATTCTATCAACCAATAATTTGTGTGTATTTATATGTCATATAAAATTTAAATCAGATACATGTTCTCTTTTACAAATGCTGTTTGAAAGATCACATTTTTTAATGTGTTTGTTTGTTTGATTGTTTTTTCCAAGACAGAGTCTCACTGTGATACCTTGGATAGAGTGCTGGTAGCGTCTCATAAACTCTGTGCTTGAACAATCTTCTTGCCTCTGCCTCCCCAGCAGGAGGAGCTGGGACTATAGAGTAACTTTTCTATTTTTAGTGAGACAGGGTCTCACTCTTGCTCAGGTTGGTCTTGAACTCTGAACTCAAGTGATCCTCCCACTATTCCCTCCCATTCTGCTAAGATTTCAGATATGAGCCATCGTGCCTGTCCTACATTTCTACATTTTACCTGGAATCTATTGAGGGACAGAGCAGTAAGATCTGGTGCCTGCCTTCTGTTTACGTTTAAAGACAAGTAGGTACTATTGATGGTGTAAATGTTTCCTCATTAACGGTTGTATCCTCAAATAATTCAACTTGCCTTTACAACCACTTACTATGTGCCAGGCCTTGAACCAAGATTATAAGTAAGTATATAAAGGAATAAACCACAGTCCCTGTTTCAGGTGTAGGTTTAATAATATGATTTGTTTTAAATATTTAACTTTTTGACTTGTAAAACTATATCTTGAAATCTAATCTTACTTTCACCTCAGAGTGGTGTTTAATTTGTTCCAGAATGCACAGGAAAGCAAACAGCCCACAGGCTACATTATTCCACCAATTTAGTCAAGTAAAATGCATCAAGTCCCTGCTAGATAATAAAGACTGACATTGATCCTACAAGGACCATATAAGGCAAAACAAGTAAATTAGATATTTTCACTTTGATAAGACAGAAAAAGCTATTTCTAGAGGACGAAGTTAGACATCAACCATAATCTAGAATAATCTGAATTGCAGTGGTTGTCATTTGAGATAGACATATTTAACTTGCTAGAATAAAAATTTTAATAATGCTCTGCATTTCAAGTTATTCTAAAACTTGAATACTAATTTAAAATTTTCATTTTCTCCCCTCCTCCATCAGATTCCATCTTGATTTTAGCCTTGCTATCAGGGGTCATTTATGTTTTTGAACTGAGTAGGGAATTTATCTATTTATGACTAAGGACATTGCTCATTTCCATCACACATTAGAGGGTTTTTTTAATGTATCTCATGAGATACATCTTTATTTCCTCTACTAGATCTCTGTCTTAATATGTTTTCTGTTGCTACAACAGGAAGCCACAGACTAGGTAATTTATTTTTTTAAATATATTTATTTAGCCTATTATGGAAGTCTAAAAGCATGATTCCAGCATCTTCTGAGAGCCTTTGTGCTGGGTCTTGACATAATGAAAGGCAAGGGCGAGAGAGTCTGAGAGAGCTGATTTTTATAATAAATCTACCTCCACAATAATCCATTTGGTGAAAGCAACATTAATCTACTCAAGAAGGCAGAGGAATAAAGTTATTCACATGGGAACTTTGAAGAGACACATTGAAGCCATTGCACTGCACCCTAACCCCATAAAGTTCACGTCCTTCTCACATGCAAAATACATTTATCCATCTTAATATCCTCCAAGTCTTAATTCATTCCAGCAACAACTCAAAAATTCAATATTCAGATTGTCATCTAAATCAGATATGGGTGAGACTTAAGGTACAATTCATTCTGTGGCAAATTCCCTCCAGTTATCGACTTGTGAAATCAAAACATGTTATCTACTTCAAAAACACAATGCTGGCACCATCATGGGAAGACAACATTAAACCTTGAAGCTTCAGAATGATCTCTCTCTTCATGTGCCACCTCCTAGACATACTTAGGAGTTTAAGACCCCAAAGCCTCAAGGAGCAGCATGCCTATGAGTTTGCAGGGCTCAGCCCACGCAGAAGTTCTTACAAGTTGGAGTCTCATGCATGCATTTTCTCAGGCTGGTGGTGCACACTGACAGCTCTGCAGTTCTGGGATCTAGGATGTGGGCTTACCCCTGAAGTTCCACTAGCCATTGCCCTGGTGAGGGATCTCTGTGGTGGTTTCAGCTATCAACCACATTCCCACTCAGCATTGCCTTAGTATGGGCTGTCTGTGGTGACTCCACCCCTGTAACAAGTCTCTTTCTGAGCCCCCAGGCTGCTAGAGATATCCCTTTAAGTCAATGTGGAGAAATGAAGGGCTCCACAGGTCTTGAATTCTGCACACCTGCAGAATTAAGACCATGTGGATACTGTCAAGGTTTACAACTTCTACCTTCCAGGGCTTTGGCCACAGCTGGAGTGGCCAAAGTAGGGAGCAGAGAGTTGAGTTGGTTTCAGCAGCAGCTCCATCTCCAGTAACTCTTCTGCCCTCCTAATGCTCTGGGTCTTTATGGACACAGCAGGCTTAAACACCTCATTAATGTCTTCTGGATTTTTCTACCTTTGTACTGATGAATAGACTCTGGCTTTGTTTTATGTATAAAAATTTTCTTATCAGCTGGTGGTTTGGTCACACCCTTAGTTTCCTCTATTGAAAATTTTCTTTCATTCTCTGCCACAGGGCCAGGCTGCAAATTTTTATCTGTCTGTTTTTCTTCCTTTTATTCACAAATTTTGTCTTTAAGTAATCTTTTCTTTTCTTATTTTACTGTAACCAGTTAAAAGTAGCCATGCAGCAGTCTAAATGCTGCTTAGGTATTACTTCCACCACATATCTTTGTACATTGTTGTTAAATTCCACCTTCCACAAAGCCCCTGGGCATGCACACAGTTCAGACATAGTCTTTGCTGATTTATGACAAGAATTTCCATGGCTCCAAATTCCAGTACATATTTCTCCTCATCAGTGTGGTCTTTGCTGACCATATTCCTACCAACATTCTAGTCATGGCCATTTAAGCAATCTTTAAAAAGTACCAAACATTCTCTAGTCTTTTCTTCAAACTCTCACCATAATTTCCATTACTGTTCTGTTTTTAGCATTACAGGCTTTTTATAGCCTGTTCCTCCAGATTCTTCAAGCTTTTATCTATTACCCTTACTCATTTCCTAAACTGCTTCTACATTTTTAGATATTTGTTGTAGCAAGACCCCCACTTCATTTTTACCAATTTTCTTAGTCCATCTGTTGCTATAACAGAGTACCATAGACTGGGTAATTCATAAGAAAAGAGTCCATTAGCTCATGGTTCAGGAGGTAGGGAAGTCCAAGAACATAGCACCTGCTTCCAGTAAAGGCTTTCTTGTTCTGTCATAATGCAGTGGAATACATCACATAACAAGAGACAAAAGCAAAAGAGCCAGAGAGATTTCACTTTTATAACAAAGCCCCTCCTGGGATAACACACCCATTCCCATAATAGCAACATTAACCCACCCTCATTAATCCACTAATTCGTGGTTCTCAACCCAGGGGTCATGACCCACAGGAACTGTATTAATGGGCCATGGCATTAGGAAGGTTGAGAGCCACTGCACTAATTCATTCTTGAGGGTAGAACCAACATTAATCCATTCAGGAGGGCGGAGGGATAAATTTTCAACACATAAACTTTTGGGAGATATATTGAAACCATAACAATGTCCCTCTAGATTGTTTGCTGCTTGAAAGAAAAATATTTTTTCTGACCAGTCTTTGAGTCTTCTGTAGCACTTAGAAAGTGTTCAGGAAAAGATAATTGAATGGCTAGATGGCTGGAATGACAAAAGGAGGTATGATTATGTATGTGAAAACATTGCATTCTCTGCTGTATTCTGTTGGGGTAAATGAATACTATAGAGCAGGATTTGACTCACACAGAGCAGAGAATCAAGGGAGGAAAACTTAAGAGGAGAGTAGTTACCAGTGGGAGAAACCATTCGCACAGGAAGAAAGTCTTAGGTAAAATATGTGTTCAGGGAATTCTTTCTGAATTTTATTTCAATTGCAGTTCAGTATGGGCTTGGGATATTCTGTACATACATCTAAGGAGCAACAGATTGTCAAAGAAAAAGAAAGAAACTACTATATTAAACAGGGCCCTCCATCACTTGGAGCACACTCACCACACTCCCATCTAATTTTGGCCTCTGACATTCAAAGTCCTTTCAAGAGATGACAGTTATAGATAATTATGGAAATGTAACTCTCCTAGGTGATTGAACTGGATGTTTCTACTTTGGCTTCTCAACATCATCCCTAAAGGAGACAGTTTCAACTTTCATTTAGAGATTTGCTTCCCAACTTGAGTCTACAGAATCTGAATCAAGATGTTATACATGACCCAAGCCTAAAATAATTGGTGCACCACATTGCCTAGGCTATAGTGACGTGCTCAAGGGTGGGAGTGTGAGCTGGCCTGCTCCAATCAGAATGAAGTTTAGAATTTTTACTGGGCATTCTGAACAAAAGGTTCTTTTTTATTTTTTAACTGGATTTGAACCTAAGAAGGAAATAGAGACAGGAACTGCTAGCAGCCCCCTTAGGACTAAGAGTAAAGAGCCTTTCTGAAAATTTAGCTACCACCCAATGTAAGTGGAAGTGACTTAGTGCCACAGACCCTGCATTACCCAGCATCCCAGCCAATTTTTTTTTCTCTGGACTTTGCTTTTACATGATTCAATAAATTTCTTCTGTAGCTAAAGCCAGTTTGGGTTTGATTTTCTGTCAGTTTCCATCAAGATACCTGAAAGAAGATAGCAAATGGTCACAAGAGTATGGTCATTCTATGCACAGGACAGTAATGGGAAGATAATGTCCCCAGAAATAAATGTCAACCAGTGAGGGATAGGAGACAGCTGCCCCTCAGTGAGACCATTCTCAGGTGGGTTTTACAAAGCACATCTGGTAGAATGAAGATCTGGTTACCCAGTGGTAATAAACTCATTCATGGATCTTCCTCCCTCCCCTTTCTTACCTCTTCTCTCTTTCATTGTGATACTTGGATCCACCTACCAGATAAACAACTTGAACCTTAAACTTTATCTCAGAGTATGTTTCAAGGGGAACTCAAATTAAGAAAATGACTGATAGAAAATTGTTTCTAAAGAGGTGGAAGAGGAGTTGGAAAGAACACTGCACTGGGAAGCCAGAGATACCGGAGCCATTCCCTGTGAGGAGCAGCCCATTCTTTAGGGAGAAGAATTAATCTTTGTCTCTCAGAGCCTTCCCTTTTCTATCACTATGAAAACAGGACGAGCTCTTCAGTTCTGAGATCTGGAATCCACTTTTCTCTCTACCTTTTCCTGTTAAGTGTTAACCTTCAATAAGTGACCTAACACTTTTAAGCCTTGTTTTAATTATCAATGGACAAAAAGTCTATTGAATAGTTCTGGGACAAAGAATAAAAGATAGAAAATGGGGTGGCACCTGTGGCTCAGTAAATAGGGTGCAGGCCCCATATACTGAGGGTGGCATCTTCAAACCCTGCCCCAGCCAAACTGCAACAAAAAAAAAGCCAGGCATTGTGGTGGGCACCTATAGTTCCAGCTACTTAGGAGGCTCAGGCAAGAGAATTGCCTAAGCCCAAGAGCTGGAGGTTGCTGTGAGCTGTGATGCCACAGCACTCTACCAGCAGCAATGAAGTGAGACTCTGTCTCTTAAAAAGAGAGAGAGAGAGAAAGAAAAGATGGGAAATTATTTGTAAAATATAAAGCATAAGCAAAAGCAACTTTTTTTTTTTTTGCTTTTGAGCCCAGAAAAGGCAACATGTCCAGACTAAGTCCACATCTGAATGTAGAGGGGAAAATCCCATTGAAGATAAAAAATGAAAACATTCTAGCCCAGGAGAGTATTGAGATGTGAAAAAGGGTAAGAGCATGATACAAACATGATCACCCATTTGTGCTGATTCTCTCAAATAAGAAGTACTTACTCAAATCCATCCTCTGCAAATATTGTGAAAATCAAATTGGTTTTAAAAGAAGATGGAGAATGAAAAAGGTCCCAGCTGGAGGTTTTGGAAAGGGAAAGCCAGCCGTAAAAGTGTTTTATTGCCTTAGAAACTTAACCAATTTGGCATCAGAAGTTTACTGCTTCACCAATATTTATGGGATTGCAAATTTCTCTAACAATGTGTTTTTGTCCCATACACCCAAAGTTATTAATGGGCCAGCTGCTGGTTATTAATCTTTAGTTCCTAAAATGAAACTAGACTCATTTTTCCTGCAGATTATAGATTGTTCATACAAACCACACCCTGGGAACCAAATTAAACTTGAGTCAATAGCCTGGTAGAGCCAAGAGTTGTGAGCAAAAGGCACATGAAGTTGCCGTGTCTAGAGTCATGGTGATGGAACTTTTATGTGTTGGAAGGTCTTGGAGCCACTTGGTTTTTTCATTTAGCAAATAATATTGTTTTGTTTTGTTTTTATTCCACTTTGTTTTTGCACAGATGTTCTCTCCTTCTTACAAGTTGGGCTTCAAAGGCAATGGTCTTTTTTTTTTTCTTTTGTTGAGACAGAGTCTCACTTTGTCACCCTGGTAGAGTGTCACGTCATCGTAGCTCACAGCAACTCATGGGCTCAAGTGATCATCTTGCCTCAGCCTCCCAAGTAGCTGGGACTATAGTCAACTGTCACAATGCCTGGCTATTTTTAGAGACAGAGTCTCACTCTTGCTTAGGCTGGTCTTGAGCTCCTTCAAGCCATCCACCTGCTTTGGTATCCCAGAGGGCTAGGATTACAAGGCATAGGCCACCAGCCAAAGACAATGGTCTTAAAAGAAGAATTGAGCCACAACCATGTATTGACAGGTAAGAAACAGGAAAATGTTCTTATAAAGGAGAAAAGTAATAGTATGTGATTATGAGTTTAACATATTCTAAGAGGTTTGTGAGGTGCGTAGTTACAATTATACCCCTATTTTACTAATATGAAACTGAGATTCAGAGAAATTTTGTTAAGAGTTGCACAGTTCAGATCAGAACTCAGTTTATTCTGGGGCTCTATTCTTTATAAAAAACATGCTAATTGAGTTTAATAACTCCTGTTGACCAGGAGTAGATGGTATTCAAACTGAATGTGAAACTGACATTGAAGCCATTTGTTTACCACTTGGTGGTGAGTCTGGTATTGTTTGTCACTGACAGTCTACCAGGTGTGCAGAGAGAGGAAGGGATCACATTACTTGGATGAGGCTATACAAGGTTGGAGGCTGCAAAGTAACTTTCAAATATAGCCCAACTTCTATCTATTGTCATGTGAGAGAATTATTCCTTTTGGAGATGCTAGGGAGTGAGGGTTCAAGAAGTTGAAAGTTCCAACCTAAGGAAAGAGTAACCTCAGTCCCGAGCCTACTTCCAGACTTCTCTGATCGACCAATTTGGGGTTAATGTTTCATTCTAGTACCATTTGGGTAATCTTGTAAACACAGTTAATGTGGATATTGTCTTACTTAGCTACATGAAGAGTTCTCCGATTCAGAACTCAATGTCTCAAATGGTGTTTAATTCACTGGAGAAATATATCAGAGCAGGCAAAAAGAGAGAGATGGCCTTAGTACAGCTAAAATTCTAGTTCTAGCTCTGTATTCCTTGTCTTTACTTACCTCTGGATTGACATGCTTCTCTCTAAGATTGCTCAGTGAAATGAAATCTTCTTTCCAACAGGAAACACCACACTAAGAATATTTCCCAAAAAGTATAAACCCAGCTTGGAATTCCACTTGCTGGGCGTTGACAAGAGAACCAACGTTAATGGACCCATTAGTGTCTACTCCCTCCATAGATAGTCCAGGAGTCCCAAGGAGGTTAATTCAGCATAACTAATTTTACAGAGAGGTTTTTCCCTTTTTCCTTTGGTCTTTAGTTCACTGCAGTTTCACTGATGCATCTGTTACCACATGGTATCAGAAGCCTCAAATGCACCATCACTTAGATCCTTTATCTCCAGATTGGCCCCAGGACATTTGATGATGCGCAGTTTACATTCAGTCTCTATGTCAAAGGAGCTGCCCCTCCTCAGGTGCTGCCTGGGTAGGAGAACTGGGCAACACTGATCTCAAAACGGGCCATCTTCACTTTCTTGCCTTAGTTTTAGAAACTTTAAATCTCTTCTAAAATGAGGCAGTGACTATTGTTAGCCCAAGCAAAAGAATACTTAATGTAACTTTTCTCGTGAGAAACGCTTGGAAAGCAACAAGGAAGCGTGGTTCTTATTCTTTCATGAGAGGAGTACAAGAAGTAAATAAATAAATAAAACAGGTAATTTTTCAATTCAATTCCCTTGCTACACAGATTTGTAACAGTCCTCCTAGAATTTTCATGCCACAGGGTGGGATGCAGAAACAATGCTTACTTCATATATTTCATTTTACTCTCTGGGCGACGTGTCAATGAACAGGGAGTGAAAAGATCTGCCCTGCACAGTAGCAGAGGTTGCGCACTGCACAATCCTGAGAGATTCAGGCATCAGGAGGGGGTGACGCCCCCTCAGCTTGTGAGCTCATGAAGTCACGCTCGTTCATGTTCTTTTCAGGTTGTTCTGAGAAAAACAAGGAGTCCAAAAAGGGGGCTTTTTGTATTATTTTCACCCAGGAGATGTTCATGGAGATTAATAAAATCTTTTAAAATGAAAATGTTGGTGACTAGAAGCAACTGATTTGAGAGAAAATGCATAAGAGCATCGTTGCCCTTCTGACTAAACAAAGGTACAAACACAAGGAATCTCGAAGCATATTTTTCTATCAAATGAGCAAATATTACTACCAATAATGATCAATTTATGTTCCATTCTGTATAAAATGGGCTGAAAATACAGCATTTTACTTCAGCTATATCAGGTCCTTAGGGAGAGGTGACTTTGAATTTCTTGAAATAGAGTAAACTTCCCAACTATTGGTACTATTTTCTTCATGATATAGTATAGTAGTTTTGGAATATGATATGCAATAAAAAACACTTCTATTCTTTTTGGTGTAATAATTCCACTGCTGGAATAAACACTTTGCGAGAAGCAAAACAAACAATAAACATCACCATGTGAGCAATGGATATATTGAATACATTGAATTATCATCATTCCAAATAGGGAGCCACCAAAACTTTAATAATGGAGAGAAATATGTAAGTTAATTGTGATCCATCCAGACAACTCTTTTTTTTTTTTTTTGTAGAGACAGAGTCTCACTTTTTCACCCTGGGTAGAGTGCCGTGGCATCACACAGCTCACAGCAACCTCCAACTCCTGGGCTTAGGCGATTCCCTTGCCTCAGCCTCCTGAGTAGCTGGGACTACAGGTGCCTGCCACAATGCCTAGCTATTTTTTTGTTGCAGTTTGTCTGGAGCTGGGGTACCCTTGGTATATGGGACCGGCGCCCTCTTCACTGACAATTCCAGACACCCCATCCAGACAACTCTTAACACTAAACAAAGAGATTATAATTTAACAAATAAAAATAGTAAAATCAGAATAGCAACTGACATGACTGCAAATATATAATGCAAAAAGTATGTGAAAAAAGTTAGGTAAGTGATTTGCAAAATAAAATTGTTGTATTTGAAAGCTGGGAGTATGATTGAACCTTGTTTTGAAAATGTTTTAAATATCTCTATATTATTTTTCATAATTTAAATTTTCTTTCACAAAAGTAATACTTGAAATAAGTTTAAAAATGAAAATAGCTCAAAATTTTAAAGAGAAAAATATTCTCTAATCAACCTTTCCTACTTCGAATGCCCCTCCCCCGAGGAAACAAACTCACAACGTCTTCTATGATTTACGTCCACGATTTTGTTTAAATACTTATTTGATATGTATTTCTTTTATAGTTTTTTTCCTATTATGTGTTATCATGGCCATTTTATAAAATACTATCAATATTGTGTTTGTTTCAAGAAATTCAAAGCCACCTCACCCTAAGGACCTGGTGTAGCAGAAGTGAAATGCATAAGAGCTATATTTTCAGCCCATTTTAGAGTGTAATATGAATTCATGCATAGTAATATTTGCATATTTGACAGAATAATATACTACACAAGATGACTTGAGTTTGCACATTTTGTTTGGTCCATAGGGTGACCATCAACTTGAATTTTCTTTCATATGAGTTGTTTATAGTTATTGATATTTCCATGTTAAAATATTGTATTAATCTGTAGGAACTATTATTTGACTCTTTTACATAACCCCATAAAACCACACATGCGAATTGCCTCTTTCCTTATCATTCAGGAATAGTTCCCTTCTTCCTCTGGGTTGAACCAATCTTCAGTGGTGTGGCTATGTGATATAAATGTTGCTCACACTTAGTCCTTGTAGTACCGTGTGACTTCCTTGCCTTCCTCTGTTAATATTTTGATTTTCCTGGATTTAATCATTGCTTCATTTTGTTGTTGTTTTTATTCACCTCTGTTCTATATGGGACACAGAAAATACTACAACTATTCCCACTATGCACCACTAATATATTGAAAAACTCATAATGCCCTACCCAATGAGATACAAATTGTCTCCATAGGTAGAGGTTAAATATCTTCTCAAATTCTTACACGATTAGCACAATGTGGAGTTAGAATTTGAAACGTCATAATAGGTTGCCTTTCACGGTGACGTTCAATGTTATTTTCTATCTGGAGAAGCATAATAGATTCATAATACTTTCAGATGTTCATCCTAGGCATTTGTAGCAGGTAACATGTAAGAAAATTCTCAGTGAGCTCTGGATCCTGGTTTAGTCAGGTGCCTCGCTAATCCCTTCTCTTTGTGTGTGGGTGGACCTCATGACTTCTTGCTAACAGAATGTAGGGAAAGTGATGAAATGCCACTCTTAAGCTCAGATAACAAAAGATTGTCTTCCATCTTGCTTACATTTCCCTATGTCATCTTACTTTCCCTCTCTGATCATGCAAGCTGCAGTATTACAAGCTGTTATATAGAAAGGCCCACAGGGCAGAGAACTAAAGGATATCACTAGCCAACAGCCAGGGAGAAACTGAGGCACTCTGTTCAAATCCCAAGAAGAATGGAATTCTCACAAAGAGTCTCTTGAGCAAACCTAGTAGCAGATCCACCTCCATGCAAGCCTCCAGACAGGGCTGTGGCTAGCCAACATCTTGTTTATGCCTTATTAGGAACCCAGAGAACTCAGGTAAGCCAGGCGCAGATTCCTGATGCACAGACACTGTGAGATAATGAATATGACTTGGATTAAGTCTCCAATTTGGAGAGTAGTTTATTACACAACAAAAAATAACTTAATGTTCCAATGTCCGTACACATATACAGCCGTAAGAGGAAATCCACAAGAAAGCAATAATTCAACTGTGGAAGTTCTGTTTTTAAAGAAGAGCTTTTCATCAAAATAGAGATAAGCAGCCAGAATTAAATGTTTATGATAATCCGTTTTTGAAACATGAAATTTATATACTTCCTTGTTCAATGATGCATTTGAATGAAATACTTACCACAAACAAGGTTTTCCATCACTATGTAGAGCAGTTTTTTAAGTCATTAGAGTCAGAAGAAGTAGAATTTCATAGTCAATGATGACTTAGAACTGTCCTGTGTATTCAATCATAAAGCTTTTTATCCATAATAAAGTAATATTTAGCTTGGATGGGTGATAGTCTCAATCAAGTTGTGTTTTCAGAATGTGTATGATTTATTTCCCATCTATACAATGCATCTTTGTCTCTTTCTAATTTCTTTTCATGGGGTGTTTGGAAAGACATAACTTCATAACTAAGGAATTGAAGAGCGGCAAATGGCTTCACTAAATGCTCTCAAGTTCCTGCTTGGAAGATAGCCATTATTAGTTCCTAAGCAATAGATTACTTACTTCTGGGTTTTATTCTAACTTAATGAATAGAGAGAGATACACTAAGCAATAACCACTTAAAATCCTCCACAAATCCTAATGTCCACACATGGGTATTTTATTAGTTTGTTTTCTTGCACTTGTATCCATCTCCTGAAAAGGGCTAACTTACATTCAAGATGTTTCTAGAAAAATGCTGAGAAACTTACTTTGGTGTGAGGGCTGAATAGTGAGCCAAGGCAATTTATACCAGAAAGTCAGGGACTTGGAAATTGCTGGATAAACACATTACTTTACTGACATCAAGGCAGAGAAGGTACAGATGGTGGGGCTTAAAATTCACTAACACAACTCATGGTCGCAAGCAAGACCCAGGGTCCAGGTGAACGTCTCTGCGCTCTCAGTTTTAGAAAAAGACTGGTGCTAGGTGTTGAGCTATCTATATTCTCTGTGCCCTGGTTGCTAGGTAACTAGGCCTGTGCCCACTGTTTGAGTCCTTACCTTGTTATCAGGAAGGAAGAGTTTCTTTTCCCTTCTATAGATTGTAGAAAGTGACTATTATAATCCTATCATAACTTTTCTGCAGAAACTTGACCTGCATCACCAGAAATAGAGATGGCCGTGGGGAGCCTGAGGGAGTTCAGAAGTTGACATTTGTTGAGATGACACACAGTGCTATAGTTCTAAGTCCAGTGATCTGGCTGCTTCTTTGTTCAGGTCACATGTACAATTTTTGCACACTCCACAGTTATCACTAAAAATGATGTGTGGCCATTGATTCACTGGTCAGCCCAAGTATGGGGTCTTGGCTGGGACAAGGATGCAGTGTCAGGGAGTGTGAAAGTTCATGAAGGAGAAACAATTCAGGGACAAGTTGGGGACAAGTCATATTGAAAGCATAGTGGACTGTAAAGTGTCAAAACTGATTCAAGCATTTACTTATTATTGTGTGCTAGACCATTTTGATGCATTGTCTCATTTAGTCTCCCCGGTGACCCTGTATAACAATAGCTATTTGCAGTTTCTTGGGCTACCTCTTGGAATTATTAGTTTAAATGGTTAGGGAGAAACTCTGAGGAAGCAGGACACTGCCCAGGACCGGGAGGGAGGGAAGCCCAGGGAGGATCCCTGAGCCAAGAACATGGTGGCAATGGTTTTATGAGGAGCATCTGCATCCAGAGATCTAGATGGGGACTTCAAACTCAGCTCAGCAAACGGCAGTGCCTGGGATAGTCATTGTATCCCAGGGAGGAATAGAAAAAGGCATTTTTTTCAGTCATGTTTTCCATTCATTCATTCATTCAGAAAATACATATTGAGCACCTAATGTGTGCCAAACATTGCATGAGAGACAAGATGCATAGCAATGCGTAAGAAGAGAGGTTAGATCTCTGTTCTAACGAGTATACATCCTAGGTCAAGAAATAGATGGGAAGGTCCATATTTAGATTTTTTTTCTTATTTCTCTTTTATTGATTTATTTATTTACATTTCAGACTATTATTGGGGTACATTTTTTTGGTTAGTTTTCTTTTGTATATTTTAAGTTAAAGTATGCCTTTCACCCTGAAAGTGTGTGAATTTACCAGTCCCCTCCCGAGTCCTCCCACCTTCTTGAATTCTGTTGCATTTTGCACCCATGTTTGTATGTAAGGATGGAGCAACTAGCTCCAATTTAGTACTGAGTATAGGTAGTATTTGTCGGTCCATGCTTGCAATACTTCAAGAATGATTTCAAATATAGTTGACCCATGAACTGCCCACAACATGGGCTTGAGCTATGCAGGTCTACTTTATATACTGATTTTTCTCTGCCTATGCCTCTGCCTCTGCCTCTGCGACTCCTAGGTCGCAAGAACTCTTTATCTTCTTCCTCCTTTTCAGCCTACTGATTGTGAAGATGACAAGGATGAAGACCTTCATGATGATCTATATCTCTTAATGAGTAGTCAATATATTTTCTCTTACTGATGATTCTCTTAATAAGAGTTTCTCCTGGCTCGGCACCTGTGGCTTAAGAGGCTAAGGCACCAGCCACATACACCTGAACTGGCGGGTTTGAATCCAGCCCTGGCCCACCAAACAACAATGACGGCTGAAACCAAAAAATAGCTGGGCATTGTCGTGGGCGTCTGTAGTCCCAGCTACTCGGGAGACAGATGAAGGAGAATCGCTTGAGCCCAGGAGTTGGAGGTTGCTGTGAGCTGTAATGCCATAGCACTCTACCAGGATGACAGCTTGAGGCTCTGTCTCAAAAAAAAACAAAAACAAAGAGTTTCTCTTCTCTAGCTCACTTTATTGTAAGAACATACTATATAATACATTTAACATACACAATATGTGTTAATTGGCTGTTTATGTTATCAGTAAGACTTAAAGTCAACAGCAAGCTATTAGTAACTAAGTTTTTTGAGAGTCAAAAGTTATACTTGTATATTTTACTGCATAGAGTTAGCATATCTAAGCCCTCCATTATTCAAGTGTCAGTTATAGTGGTAAGAGCTATGAAAAGGAGAATAGGTAATAACAATATTAATATAAATCCCTCTGGGCACCATGTTATAGGGGAAGGCAGGGATGTTCCCACTGAGCTGAAGTACAGGATAAGAGGAAAGGTCTGCTAAGGCATGAATGAGAGACATGCATTCCCAGCAGAAGGAGCAGCAGGTGCAAAGGCCCTGAGGTCAAGCTAGGTCTGGCAAGTTCAAAGAACAAAAAAAGGTCAATCTGGTTGGAACATGATGAAAAAGAGGGAGGATGGAGTAGGTAAGATCACATGGATCCTTGACATTTTAAAGTAATTGTCATGAAAAACCAGTGGAGAGATGAAAGTAGGATAGAAAGAGGATGGAGGTAGAACAGCCTTAGTAAAGCATCACAAGACTGGAGAAGCAAGAATCCAAAGTAGTCAATTTTGACATGAGGGCAACTGATGACCTAGTACATGGTGGAGGGTCAGGGAATGGGGGAGCAGAGAGAAGGAAGGAGGGAGGGGGTTGGGAGGTTATGGTGTTTGGCACTGAAACCCTTGGGGGAGGAACACATTTAAAAGAGGGACTTTGCCTGACAAATGCAATTAGTGTAACCTGGATCTTTATACCCTCAATGAATCCCCCACAATAAAAAAAAAGAAGATTTCAAAGGGCCTATGAGATCTTTCTACCCTCAATAAATCCCCCACAATAAAAAGAAGATTTCAAAGGGCCTGAGGAGGTGAGGGCAGCAGCCAAGGCTGGAGGCCAGTGCTGCCCTGTGGGAGACTAGCTCAACAGGGTGCAGCAAGGCCATGTGAGACAACAAGGGGGTGGGGGACAGCCGTGCTGCTATGCAGGAGCAACACGGGGTCCAAGGCACAGGCCCTGGAATCTACCACCTACTCCTGTGCTGGAATGTCCATGCAACATTTTTACTGATACTTACTCAGTGCCTGGGCGCAGGATTCTTTGTACTCAGAGACGTGATTTTCTGATGGAATAATGAATTCAACAACTAAATTAGATTATTCTGCCTTCCAGTAAGTGCTCCAGAGACAGAATGGCTGGGCTGGGCTTCTTTAGATCAAGGAAGGCTCTGTGGAAGAGGTGACATCTGGAGGATGACAGCCTGGTCACAGATACAAGGCTGAGAGCACTCCAGACCGAGGGAACTGCACGGACCAGGGCCTGAAGCTGGAAAACCCTGAACTCTGGGCGAAGGAGGAAAGCAGTCCTGGGCCTTCTAGCTCAGATGGGGAATAGAGGAAGCCCAGAAGCCCAGAGGCCGCTTGAGGCAGCTCTGGTTGCCAGGTCAGAGCTGGGGATTGACCTTGAAGCATCAAAGGGTTTTCTTTAGAGGAAATGCTCAGTTCACTTTGGTAGTTTTAAAGGTTTCCAGGGGTAAATGTTAACTCAGCACTTGCTATTGAGTGAAAACTTTGTTTGTGTTGTTGTCCCCATAAGGTTAGTATCCCTTATCCAAAGCACTTGGGATCAAAAGGCTTTCAAATTTTTTCAGATTTTGGAGTATTTATATACACCTACTGCTTAAGCATCCCTAAACAGAAAATCTGAAATCCAAAATGCACCAACCGACATTTCCTTTGAGCATGATCTTTGACTGTCATGTGGGTACTGAAAAAATTTTGGATTTTGGAGCATATCAGATTTCAATTTGGGGGGTTAGGAAGGCTCAGGCTGCGTGATGTGCCAGCATCTGTTGTATGCACTTTACCTTCATTAAAGCTTCTCTCCCTCAGAACAATTCTTTGAACCAAATACTCTTTTCCTCATTTTGCAAATGAAAACATGGAGGAACAGAGAGGTAGAGTAATTCATTCAAGGTCACACAGCTCATGAATAGCATACCCAGGATTTTGACTACCAAGGTTCTGCTCTAATATGTCAAGCTAGGTTGAAGATTTTTGATATCCAAAGATTTGCCAAGGGCAAGGTGTCACGGGGAGTCAGGAGGACCATGAGTGGAGTCAGCATTTGGAGTTCACCTTGAACTCAAGAACAAGCAAGTTTATCCTTCACTTTTTTCTTTCTACATATTTATTTTTAAAGTATTTATTGAGCATCTACTATAGACCAGACTCCATAATGTTAAAGATCTCTGGAGAGGTAAAACAGAGTGAGCTTTCTGTCTGTCGGAAGGCATAGACATCAACTAGGCACAGAAATGGTACAAAATTAAAACAGTAATTAGCATCAAAGGGGAGAGGTAAAGCACTGCTTCTGGAGTATGTGGCAAACAAAGCAGCTTTGAAATAGTAAAGCTCTGGGAAGGATTATCAGTTTAGGAGGCCTTTTGCTTAGAAGGTGTTTTGCTTCTGGATTGCTGAGTGGACCTGGGAGGCAGGAAACCAGGTTGGGGTAATGGCAGTGTGGGAATATGCCAGCCTCATCCAGGTAATTCTGGGCTCCAGATTACAGGTAAGACGTAAATTACGACTTTGATCAACCTTCTTGGTTTTTTCAGGTCAGCTCAATCCAGCATATGGGAGGGCTAGACTCAGCTCCAAAACTTAAACCAATAATAAATTTGATATTAGGCTGGACTATCCTGTTGTCTCTCACTCTGGGGACCCTGGTTCTTGCCCAGGGTATGAAGTAGAAATCCCAGTTGGGGAAGGAATGCTGCTTTCCCAGTCCTGTTGTCATTTTAGCAGCAGAACCAGAAAAATTAAGGCACAGAATATGCAGTAGGGAAGCATGGAGATTGGGGGGGAAAGCATGCAGAGCTCTGGAAACTGACAAACAGGGATCCTGGCTTAGCTCGGGTTTCCCCAGAAGCAAACCCTGAGGCCAGGATTCCAGGGAAAGTCCTGTACTAGGAATGCAATACCATTTATAAGGGAGCAGGAAAAAAAGGGAATGCGGTCAGTAAAGGGTGCATTTTTAAGTCAGTTACCCTTGAGGGGAACTTAATCCTGTGAGCTTAATGCTGCTGAACCCAGGGTAAGACAACTACTTCAGGGTTATCCTATTTGAAGGATGGAGATGCAGAGTTTATCCTCTAATTCCCATCAGCTCCAGGGCATGTTAACTCTGTGACAGAGTGGTGAGCACAGAGAGAGTCAGGAGGGTCCCAGGCACAGGCACACAGAATTCAGACTGGTATGTGTGGCCATGGCAAATGCCAAGGAAATAGATGCCTGTTTTCAACAGCCTCCTCTGCATTACGTAACTTCTCCGTGCCTCAGTTTCCACATCCCAAAATGGGAATAGTCACACCTAAATTCTCTCAGGACTGGAGAGTCCACTTGAAATCTGTTTCATAAGAAAGCCTGTAATTTTACCAAAATTTTCAGCTCATAAACAATCCCCATAAATATCTAATGAGTGAATTAATACTTAGTTGTGTCCTGGAGCAGGCTCTGCAACTGGCTCCCAAAAGCATATTGTGAAATATTCAGGAATTTCACAAGCCAGTTGTTAAATGGTTGGTAGCTTGAAATCACTCATGGTAACCATGTTTATACATCTTGGAAATCAGCCAACACTACAAATCGGGCTGTGTTTTCCTTGGAAATTCAGTTTGCTAGCACACCACTGAACATATGTGAACGTATATGGCACAGTGTTAAACTTAGAGAACCTGCTGTAAGATGTGTTTATTTTTTCCCTATGGAAAGTGAACAGTCTGTGTTGAAGGAGCTACATTTTTCACCATGTTTTGCTTCTGATTTCTGGTTACCAGACCATGCTCCTCAAAAATGGGCCACAACTCTACCTGTAATATTTTATTTACTTAAAGAAATGAGAGAAAGACTGGGCTGGGTGGCCCATGCCTGTAATCCTAGCACTCTGGGGGATCAAGTTTGGGTGGATTGCCTGAGCTCAGGAGTTCGAGACCAGCCTGAGCAATAGTGAGATCCCATCTCTAGTAAAAATAGAAAAATTAGCCGGGAGTCATAGTGGGCACCTATAGTCACAGTTACTTGGGAGGCTGAGGCAGGAGGATCACTTGAGCCCAGGAGTTGGAGGTTGCTGTGAGCTATGATGTCACAGCGCTCTACCCAGGGCAACAGAGCAAGACTCTGTCTAAAAATTAAAAAAAAAAAAAGAAAGAAAGAAAGAAGAGGAGAAAGGAGGAAAGATGGTAAACTAGAAGCAGCTTGTGAATGCTGCTCTCAAGAAAAGGACCAAAAGATGCAGGTGTTTGCACTCCGTGGATGGGTCTTCTTAGAGAGACCAATGTGCTTCACATCAGAGAAGCAATGAGGGACCAACAGAGTAGAGGAAGTGACTGAGTGATCCACTGGACAACATCAGAAGTTACTTGAAGAAAGAATTAACACGTGAGGAAGAACAGGAGGAGAGAGCCCCAGAACTCCACACTCCATGTGGCCTGAGCTGTGAGAGGGCCTTCAACACCACAACAGAGCTCTGGAGTGATTGGGAAGCTGCTTGATTGGGAGTCTGTCAGCAACATCGAACTACAGAAAGGGAACAAGAGGGGCCCAGTCACTTCAGTTCCTGGGTCACTGCCCCTGACCCCATTCTGTGCTCTCAGGTACAGAGTACCTGCTCTACACAGGGCTCTGCTACACTGCACCTGCCTCTGCATTGCTCTAACAAGGTTGGAAAGGAAATGCTGTCATGCACTCATGCTGGGAGCCGAGCACTGCTCCCCCTCTCCGGGAAGTTGAATGAACAGGCACCACACATTTCACCTAAAAATCCCCACTGAGACTGGCTCCAGTGGGTTCTGGGCAGGGGTAGAGCCCCCACCCCCCAGACATCCAGCCCTGAGGCCTCATAACCCCATGCCCAAAATTCCTGCAGCTGTGGCTGGGCTTTATGGCCCCTAGGCAGTGAGTGGGAGCTACCCTCATGGTCCAAAACTCTACCAGGTCACAAGCCACCATTATAGCTGGACCCAGGTGGAGCAAATGTCCGTAGCCCTGACACCCCATGACAACTGTCTAGACAGCCTCAACTAGCTTCCACTACCATGGTCATAATCTTCCACAACACCAACCTCCATAGAGAGGGATTCGACCAACCCCTGACCCGAGTTTCCAACAGTGACCTAGTGAACAACTTAACCACTTCACAAAGAGAGCATCCAGCACCACCTTGGACTGTGACAATCGCAGAGGAATGGGACAACACAGAAAACCTACATTACAAGCTGTCGATGTTTCTTCCCCTATATTACCAAGCCAATATTCCAGAATAAGTCACAAAAGTGCTTATCTAGGGATTTCTCCTTCTTCTCACAAAGTAGGACAATTTCCTATGCTACAAACTTGTCTTCCCTGAACTGAGAGAAAAGGTTTCAGGTAATTAAAAAAAATGCAAAAAAAAACTCTAAAACTATGGGAAAAAAATAAAACAAGCTATTTCACCACCCACAAAGGATCATGAGAGGTCATCATCAAAATACCAGCAATGGAATTAAGAATATAGCTGGCAAATAAGATAGATAGCAAAATTTGCTAAACACCAAGACAATACAAGAAATTATATAACAGAACTCAAAGAAATCAAAGAGCCATTAAGGATCTCCAAAACAGAGAGAAGAAAGCAGAAAGCATCAACAACTTGGTTATAACAAGTGAAGAAAGAATCTAAGAGCTTGAAGATAAAGCTCTGAAACTTGCCCAGTCAGTCATTATTGCAGAAAGAAGAAAAAGAAGAATGAAAAATCACTCAGAGAAATATGGGATTATGTGAAACACGCCAATATACAAATTATACGTATCCCAGAGGGAGAAAAAGAAAAACTAAAAGCATAGAAAACTTGTTTGAAGGAATTATTGAGAAAAGCATCCCTGCTATCACCAGAGATTCAGACATTCAGACACAAGATGACTTTCAAAAACCTGGAAGATTCGTAGCAAATAACAATCTCCAAGGCACATACTAATCAATCTAGCCAAAGTCAGCATGAAGGAGAAAGCTCTACAAGCTGCAAGACAAAAGAAACAACTAACTTACAAGGGAAAATCCATCAGGATAACAGCAAACTACTCAGCAGAGACTTTATAAACCAGAAGGGATTGGGGCCCCATTTTTAGTCTTCCTTAAACAAAAAAATTTCTAGTCAAAAACATTGTATCCTGCAAAATGAAGTTTCATAAATTATGGAGAAGTAAATACTTTCTTCAGGCAAGCAAACATTTAGTGAATTTGTGATTACTAGACCTGCCTTACAAAATATACTCTGAAGTGAATTATATATGGAAAAGACAATAGAGTAAAAATACCTGAAAGTTAAAGCTCATAGCTCTATAAAACAATACCACAAAAGGGAAAACAAAACAAGATATCATCCAGCATGAGGCACAGAAAATTATCCCAAATATCAACACTGAATGCAGACTGTCTTAATGTCCCACTTAAAAGACACAGACTAGATGAGAAAACAAAAAAAAAAATCCAACTATGCTGTCTCTAAGAAACACATCTAACTCATAAGGAACCACATGTATTTAAGGTAAAAGAATGGAAAAAAATATTCCAAACAGTTTGCAAGTGTAGCCATTCTCAAATCAGATAAAATGGACTTTAAATAAACAGTGGTACAAAAAAAAAAAAGATGGTTATTATATAATGGTAATGAAATGGTAATGGTAGCAATTCAATAAGAAGAAAAGTATATAATGCACCTAACACAGAAGACACCATATTTATAAAACAAATTTTACTAAATCTAAGCAAAGAAATAAACAGCAGTATCATAGTTTCTGGGGACTTCAACACCCCCACTGATGGAAATGGACAGATCATCAAAGCAGAAAATCAATAAAGAAACAAATGGACCAACAGACATTTTCAAAATGTTGTACTCCAAAATTGCTGAGTATACATTCTTTTCGTCAGCACGGGGGACATTTTCCAAGACTGATCATACCTTAGACCACAAAAAAAAAAAAAAAACTCAGCAAATTATAAAAAGAAAAAATCATAGCTAGTATCGTCTTAGATCACAGTGGAATAATCTTTAAAAAGTCATGGAAATTAAGTAATGTGCTGCTGAACAATCTTTGTGTCAATGATAAAATTAAGATAGAAATGAAAACATTCCTCAAACTGAATGATAAAGGGGACCCAAGCTATCAGAAATCTATGGGATAGAGGAAAAGCAGTATTAAGGGGAAAAGTTCATAGCCTTAAATGCTTAATCAAAAAGACATTAAGATCACAAATAAACAATCTGAGGTCATACCTCAAGAAACTAGAAAAAGAAGAGCAAACCAAACTGCAAGCCAGCAGAAAAAAAAGTAAATAACAAAGCTCAGAGCAGAACTAAAGGAAGTGAAACCAGAAAAAAAAAATACAAAAGAGCAATGAAACAAAAACTTTGTTCTTTGAAAAGATAAATAAAATAAATAGACCACTAGCCAGATTAATCAGGAAAAGAAAGGTTCAAATAACCTGAATTAGAAATGGAAAAGGAGAAATCGTAACTGATACACATATTACAGGAAGACCAAATATCATCCAAGAATATTATGAAAACCTCTATACACACAAACCAGAAAATGTAGAGGAAATGAACAAATTCCTGGAAATGTACAACCTCCCAGGCCTGAATCAGGAAGAAACAAATCCCAAACAAAAAAATAATGAGCAATGAGATTGAAGCAATAATTTAAAAATCGACCCCTACCCTCCCCCAAATCCCCAGATAAGACGGATTCATAGCTGAATTCTATAAAACCTTTAGAGAAGAATTTGTATCTATCCCACAGAAATTATTCCATCAGGAAGGAGAAAATCCTCCCTGACTATTCTATGAAATCAGGATCACCTTGACATTCAAATCTAGGAAAGGATGAAACAAAAAGAGAAAACTATAGACCAAAATGCCTTTTGAACACAGATGCAAATATTCTTGACAAAATACGAGCAAACAGAATCGAAAAGTACATAAAAAAAAAAATTCACCATGATCATGTCATTTTTATCCCAGGGATTCAAGGATGATTCAGTGTATGCGAATCAATAAACATGATTCACCACATAAACAGACAAAACCTAAGACCATATGATCATTTCAGCAGATGCAGAAAAAGCACCTGATAAAATCCATTACCCTTTTGTCATAAAAACCCTCAACAAACTAGACATATACAGAACATATCTCAAATTTATAAAAGTCGTATGTGACAAACTCATTGCCAACATCATACTGAATGGGAAAAATGTAAAAGCATTCCCTCTAAAAACTAGAATAAGCAGGGTGTCCCCTGTCACCTTTCTATTCAACATAGTTCTGGAAATCCTACTCAGAGCAATTAGGCAAGAGAAAGAAATAAAGTGTATTGAAATTGAGAAAGGAAGTCAAAGTATCCCTGTTTTCTAATGACATGATCTTGTGTTTAGAAAACCCTACAAATCCCCCAGAAAGCTTGTAGAATTGATAAATCAATTCAGCAAAGTCTGTTACAAAGTCATTATATACAAATAAGTAGCATTTCTATATATTAATAACAGTGAGTCTGAGAGTTAAATCAAGGACTCAATACCATCTACAATAGTTCCAAAATACAAAATATCTAGTAATATGCTTAACCAAGGAAGTAAAGATCTCAACAAGGAGAACTCTGAGAAACAAATGAAAGAAATAATAGATGACACAAACAAATGGAAAAACATTCCATGTTCATGGATTTGGAGAATCAACATTGTTAAAATATCCATAATTTACAGATTCAATGCTATACCCATTAAAACACCAATGTCATATTTCACAGATCTAGAAAAAATAATTCTAATCTGCAACTTGGAACCAAAAAAGGAGGCTAAATAGCCAAAGCAATCCTAAGCAAAAAGAACAAATCTGGAAACATCACATTACCTGACTTCAAATTATACTACAGGGCTACGGTAACCAAAATAGCATGGTATTTGTTTAAAAGTATACACATAGACCACTGAATCAGAATAGAGAACCGAGAAATAAAACCACCTACCTACAACTGACTGATCGTTGACAAAGCAGAAAACAACACACACTGAGAAAGAAAGCCCTGTTCAAAACTGGATGAGCACACACAGAAGAACAGAGCAGGATACAAATTAATTCAAGATGCATAAAAGGGGCGATGCCTGTGGCTCAAAGGAGTAGGGCGCCAACCGCACATGCTGGAGGTGGAGGGTTCAAAAATATTTGTAGATTCTGGATAAAGGACTGATATCCAGAATCTGCAAAGAACACAAACAAATCAACAAGAAAAAAACAATCAATCCCATTAAAAAAGTGAGCAAAAGACAAGAACAGAGGTTTGCAAAAGAATATAGATAAAAGAGGGGCAGGGAAAAAGAGAATATAGATAAATGGCAAAAAAAATATGAAAAAATGTTCAGCAACACTAATCATGGAAATGCAAATTAAAACCACAAGGAAATATCCCCTCAACCTTATCATAACAGTCATAATTAAAAAGTAAAAAAAAAAATGCCAATGTAGATGCATTTATAAATAGATAAGATAAAGAAACATATACACACTGCTGATGGAACTAAAAATTAGTACAACCTCTGCAGAGAACTATATGGAGAGTCCTCAAAGAAATACATTTGACTTGCCATTCGATCCAGCAATTCCACTACTGTGTACGTACCCAAAGAAAAAGATGTCATTATGTCAAAAAGACACCTGCACTTGAATGTTCATCAGAGCACAATTCACACTTGCAAAGATGTGGAATCCACTTAAGTGCCCATTAACTCATGACTGCATAAGAAAATTACATTATACATGCATCATGGAATACTACTCAAACATAAAAAGGAATTAAATCATTTCTTTTGGATCAACACAATGAATGGAACTGGAGAGCATTTTCCTAAATGAAGTATCTCAGGAATGGAAAGCATTCACCATATGTTCTTACTAACACTTGGGTCACAGTGGACACACACAGGCCCAAAGAGGAAAAAAAACATTGAAAATGAAGGCGAGAAGGTGGGAGAGGTTGAGAGGTAAAAACTATCAGGTACAATGAGCACTTTACATGACAGGCACTCGAAGCGTTACACAAGGTGTCCACGGAATAAAAACATGTGTACCACACTATTCAGCCATTAAAAAAGACGGAGACTTTATTAACCTGGATGGAAGCGGAACACATTATTCTTACTAAAGCATCATAAGAATGGAAAAGCAAGAATCCTATGTACTCAATTCTGATATGAAGACAATTAATAATGTAGTACATGCTGGGGGGTGGAGGAAGGGGAGAGCAGAGAGAAGGAGGGGGTGTGGGGGTCACAGTGTGTGACACACTTTTAGGGGGCAGGAAACACAAATAAGAGGGACTGCACCTAACAAATGCAATCAATGTCACCTGGTTCTTTGTACCCTCAATGAAACCCCAACAATAATATAAAATAAAATAAAGAAATGAAATGAAATGAAATAAAGACAAGTCATATAACTTAAAAAAAAATGTGTACACCTTCATATTTTGAAATAAACAATTTAAAAAGAAAGACATAAACGCAGGATGACATTAAGCAAATATAATACAATGTTATTTCAGGGTCATAAGTCCATGGGAGTTTTTTATTCCTGCAATTTTCTGAATGTTTAAAATGTTTCATAAAGAAACAAAAGGAAGACAAAAATGAAAGATGCTCCCTCCTCTCAGTCGTGATGTCCTGGCCCTGTGGAATGAAGGGAATGAGGCTTCTGACATTCACGTAGGTGCCCAAAAAGCACAAGAGCCATCCACCTAACATGACCAAGGCAGGGCTGTAATTAAGTCTCCATTTGCCTGCAAAGTAAAGTACAACAAATTACATCAGCACCTCAGATTTAGATAGGGTCTTGTGTAATGCATAATTAGAAGTAGCGGCAATTAACACATCACATACACCCTATAAATTTCTCTGAAAATGTGTCTGAAAAATTCAAAATTATCATTTGCATCTCTTATAGATTACTTTTCTCATTCTGTGATAATTAGTCATAGTTAAATTGATGAAATCTTGCCGTTCTTTGCTTGCTTGATTCCTCTTATTTCCGAAATCATGGGTAAACGTGTATTTGCAGGGATTTTGAGAAAGTGTTTATTTGCCTTTCATGAACCATAACCCATAGAATTTTCAGTAAAATTTATCAGTATGTATTAGGCTTTTTTTAAAATTTACAGGCCTCTTTCTTCATCAAAAGTCATGAAGAAGACCTGACTTTACCAAATTCAACCATGTCAGATGCACAGTTCCCTTTTATTGAGTTTTTGATGGTGGGAAATGATGAAACTCTGCTTGACATTCCTATGATGCGAAATTCACTATTTCACAAAGTAATCAAGATGCAGAGCTTTGGGTTTTATAAACAGCAGCTCATGGAATCTTCTCAGAGACACACTAAGCCAGGTGCTATAATAATCCTCATTTTTAGCCAGGTGCAGTGGCTCATGCCTGTCTTCCTAGGACTCTGGGATGCCAAGCCAGGTGGATTGCTTGAGCTCAGGAGCTTGAGACCAGCCTGAACAAGAGTGAGACCCTGTTTTTAGAAATTATAAAATAAAATTTAAATTTAAAAAAATGGTAATCATTATTTTTGAGATAAGGAATTTTGAATTTTGAGAGATTATGTAGTCCATCCTCAGATATATCCAGCCAGTGAAAAAGCCAGAATTCATCATGGGTTGGTCTGATTGCAAAGGTCGTGTTCCTAAAAGTCAAGTTAAAGCTGCTTCCTTCTGACTTCAATGTACTTGCTGGTCTTTGATGAGCTCCCTGTAGGTCAAACTTATTTCTCCTACCCAAGCTTTAATGCCTTTCCTTACTCTTGCCTTTTTAAAAGCTTCTCAAGTGAGAAATTTTCTTGACACTCTACCCTTCTGGCTTCTGTCCCCCAGCTGTCCTCTGATTCACCATGCCCTTCACCAGCAGAACCTACCCATGCTCAGGTGCGTGAGGACTATGGCGTTTATTGTTGCCATGTGCTTTATCAGCCAGCCCTTACTAATCATGTGTGGACAACTGATGTTTTCAAATACGTTCAAAAATTGGAAATATCTCTACCTTTCCTTAGTTGGTAATTCTATTTTGTTTGTCTAAGCTTAAAGGCAGAGTTTTATCCTCATTGATTTACTACCCTTCTGTGGGTTTTGCCTGCCCAGCATTCGTTCCCCCTTCTGAGAAGCACCAACTGTGTTTTTGGAAAACTGAATGGAACTCCCACTGGGTATGGTCTTGCTGGGCTTGCTACTCAAGGAGGTCACTTTGGGTGTGGTCATGGGAGGCTCTCTCCTGGGTGTATGATCCTTGAGCACAGGATGTGGCTGGGGGAGCTGATGTATCAGGGGAGGAGGCTGGGGGAGAAATTTTACATGTGTCTTCAACTGGTACTCAGAGATACCTCCTTGAATCCTAGTGCTTAGTCCTCACATCCTTCCTTCCACTAACCTGAGTTTACCACTGAGTTATTTACTCACCTACTCACTCAAACACCATTCTCTGAGTTCCTACCATGTGGGAGAAACGAGAGAACCCTTCTAAGCCAGAACATTTCTTATACCATATTTTGCCATGTACAATGTGCACATTTTGGTTCAAATTTTTAAGGAAAAAAAATAGCATTAGGGTTAGGGTTCCATAATGTGCATGGAAGGACGGCTCTGGGCAGAGGGTCCAGCAGGATCTCCATGCCCTCCCACTGAGGCTCAGGGTGGTTCAGTCTACACTGATGCAGGATCTGGGGGATGAGCTGGAGTGGCCTGTGCCATGTGCCATGATCAAGGAGGAGGTGGTGGCAGGTCTGGAGAGACAGGCTGTGGCCTCACAGAGAGCCCCATGCAGGTCCCAGGGACCTGCCTGTTTGTCCATAGGCCAAATGGCCTCAGAAGCTGCCACCCTGCCAGCCACAAACACGGCCCTTTGGGCTACCACCCCTGATGTGGCAGGGAGGGAATATCTCCCAGGAGAGAAGGACGGGACAGCAGCAGGAGTGCAGTGTGATCTACACATTCACCAGGGGAACATTAGCCCTCCCCAGGAGTGTCGCTCTCAACCCAAGGTGGACCATTTTCTCAGGGCCATTTTTCTAAAAATTCAGGCCAAAAACTTGGTGCACATTATATATGGGAGTGCATACATGGCAAAGTACAATAGCTTCATATTTGTCAAATATCATACAAGCTGCATGTAATACATACTTGCCATTTTATCCAGAAGAGTAAAGCAAAAACTTTGTTAAAAGCATTGTTTGAAATCTAATCTCCTTAGAAAGCAAAGAACCTCCTCTCATAAGAGGAAGAACAGAATAAAAGAAGGGAGGAAGGAAGGAAGGCCTTCTTAATACTCTCCTTTAGCAGAATATCTATCTGCTATAATAGCCACATAGAAAATAGATGGATAGACAGACATGTATACGTGCATATGTATTTATATACATATTTTATATGTAATATAAAAATTAAAAACAAATTCACATTCTCTTTTACAAATGGTATTTGAAATAAATATCATAACAGGTAGTGAACCTGCCAATTAGGTATTTCTAAGTGAAAAGCACCTTCAAATTGGGTATTTACCAGAGAGCAGTATGTTCTCACCATACCTCACTTAGCATTATGACTAACATTTATCTAGTCAGCCTATGCTTATTATACACTTCAGGAGCCTCTTATGATAGCATTATGCTACACTTTAGATATACCTACATGTCTGCCACCTAGGGCTAATCCCTTCTAGCATCTTATTTTTTATGATAAATGTATATTGATTTCTGTTTTACTCTGGCTCCTTTAACACAGTATCTACATTCCATGACTAATAATACTGTTTAACTGAAAATGTCTCCCAAAAGCTTAGATGTATTGGACTGGGTAAGGAGGTGGGGACCCCAGAACTAACAGTGAGTTTACCTGGCCAATTATCTTGCCTCATCTATGGTTGCTGTGACACCTCAGATAAGTAACTTTAGTTCTCTGGATCAAGTATTTTTTCTTTTTTAGAAACAGAATCTCACTCTGTCACCTTGGGTAAAGTGCTGTCGTGTCATAGCTCACAGCAACCTCAGACTTTTGGGCTCAAGTGAGCCTCTTGCCTCAGCCTCCTTAGTAGCTGGTACTATAGGTGCCTGCTGTGATGCCTGGCTAAGTTTTCTATTTTTAGTGGAGATGGGATCTCACTCTTGCCCACTCTGGTCTTGAACTCCTGACCACAAGCAATCCACCTGCCTCAGCCTCCCAGAGTATTAAGATTAAAGCATGAGCCACATGTCCAACCTGAATTGAGTTTCTTCATTTATTAAATTCCAAATAAACACATGTGTTTTGGAAAAAAATTCATATTTCTGTGTCTTGCCTCTGACCTGTTTAACCAAAAATCCTGCGGTGCATACAGGTAATTCTTTGACCATGAATAATGTGGTTCTTTGAAATGTTCCTCTGCCTGGAATACCTGCTCCCCTGTTCTTAGCCAATCTGTCAGGTGACCTCCAATAACCTACATAGTTGCCTTCCTATCCATAAAGTCTTCCACCACTTTTAATGAGCTTCCATGAAGTTGTTGTGCCTAACTCGCGGGATCCTTCATATAAATTACCCGGAGATCAAGTCCAATGCAAGAGCAAGAGGTTGTTTATTTACAGACTCGAGCCTGGGCTTCCCGGTCCTGGCACAGCAGAAGAGCAGAGAAGCCCCCAACCTCGAAAAGGAAGAGGTTTTTAAGGGTACAGAAAGGAAAAAGGGAGGGGTTGTGAGGTGAGCCGCTGGGGTGACCTGATAGGGGGTCTCAGGGACTGAGCAGTACTTGTCCTTGCTGATTGGTCTGCGAGGGAGTTACTATCGCTAGAGGTCTGAGAGGGTGTTACTATCACTCGGGATAGATGCAAGGACGAGGGGTGAGGGAGGGTGTAGGTTACCTAACGCCGTCAGTATGCAGCTGCAAAATGAAGGCTGAAGAACAAGGTGGAGTTATTTTTAATAAAATGGAGTCAGCTTGGTCCTTACAAAGTCTTAACATGGTACACGTTACATTACCAATTAACGGCAATTCTTAAATCCCTGATCTTTCAGTACTTGGGCTGAAAACATGGACACTGACCAGCACCTCTTCTTGGAATTTTTGCTCAAGATATGCAGCCAAAACTTTTGATGAGTGGAAGCGGCTCAGTTCCAACCTCGCAGCTGTGTTCTTTGCCCCTGAGCTTCAGGATCTGGTCCTTAACTTCCAGCTGTTCATCCTATGTGCTTTCCTCACCATTCAGATTTTTGGTTTATGCTCCTCTGTCTTCTGCCTATAATACATCAATTCTGGGATTACTGCCTGAAACTGAGACTCTCCCCACTCTTTTCTCCCTTTCTCTAGCAAGCATCACCTAATTGGGCAACATTATTATTAGTTCTTTCTCCTCTAGGATACCATGCAATATATTGAAAATCCAAAACCTCAAACTCAAAACCCATTATTAGAGTATTCCCAAACTGATTCTGGCCCTACATTTGACTCAGATGTCCTAGTCAAAACCTACTAAGCATCCTCCCTACCTGCTTCCTTATATCCAATCTATTCCTCTCCTGACCAAGGCCACCATCATCTCTCACATTCTGATGATCTTCCAGCATCCAGTCTTGCTCACCTCCATCCATTCCCAAGTGCTCTAAGACATGAGATTCTTCATGCCACCCTAAAACCTGTCAGGAGTCTCATGCATCCTCCAAACGTAAGTTCAAGTTGGTTTGTTAGGGAAACAAGGCCATCGTGATGAGGCTCCTGCTTACTTCTGCTGGTTTTCTCAAAAGGACTCACCCCCTCCAACCTTGCAAACCATTCTGTCTCTCTACACGTTGTCTAACACATGGCTCTTCGCATATGCTCTTCCTGCTAGCTGGTAAGCTTTCCCCATGTTCCAGTCTTTTGCTAATTATCTTCTATTTGCTCCCCAAAGTTAGGTGTCATTTCATCCAAGAAGCCTTGTTGACACCACTTATTTAACCTCACCGAAGGGTATGATGCCCCTTCTCCATGGTTTTTGTGCTTCCATTGTCAATCATCATACTTTGTTGTCACTATTGACTGATTTTCTGCTCCACTATAAACTCTTTAAAGAAAGGACCTACATGTTCTTTGAGCCTGTTTGCATGATTCAACAACTGGCAGGTGTTTTGCACTCATAAAAATCTTTATTGAATAAAGTAAAATTTGTATGTTTTCTGTCAGCTGAAGAAAAATACTCCATTTTGTATTTAATATCCAAAATGGTAGCCTTATTAGAACATCACTTGAAAAACAAATCTTCTAGAATGAATAGGCACAATTTATTTCTCATGCTTCTAGGAAAGGTATGAAGCTCTGAAACCACTATGCCTGTCTATTTGGATATATAATATAAGGGGGAAGTAGTACACTATTTTTAACATAGAAACCCTCTTTATTTCTCTCGTATAAAGGCACAAAAGAATCCATTTCTACTTCAGAAAATAAGGAAGAGAACAAATTTGTTTCCAAGTTAATAGCTGAGAACTTTCTGTGGGGTAGTTTTAGCAGCTATAATTTGACCCAGAGTATATCTGAATCCTTGTGATAACGTATAACGCTATAACAGGTTTGTACTTTTAGAGTAATGTGGAACTCAGCAAAATTTATAATGCAGCCATAAAGTGATATAGATTTCAAAGATTCTTTCCTGGATATGGATTTCGAAGGCCATAAACAAAATATATTTTCTTTTTCTCTATTTCTGTTTACCTTCTCAAATAACTTATGAAGGATTGCTCCAAAATATAATCCTCCCTGCCACCTTAGGGGCTATTAAGAGACAGTCTACCTTGGCACCGTGCAGAATGGAAGGCCCAGAGTTGAGGACATTGAAAATTACATGGGAATAATTCCAATTCCTTCAGAGAACAAATTTCTTTAAGATGTGAGTCATAAAGCCTGGCTGTATAGAGCTCTTCCCAATCACCTAAATGACTAGCATTTGAATCTCGGTTCATTTAGCAGAATGGGGGATTCATTAAATGCTATGTATGCAAAAGGTCAATAATTCCTCCTACTGAAAAAGGGGGGAAAAAGATGTTCCCTCAGCACAGCAATGAAAAGTCACTGTAAATGTTACTAAAGAAGAAAGTGTGGAGAAGTATCTGCTGGAAGCAATACGTGGCTAATCCCTACCACCACAAAGGGAGATTCTCTGTCATCCATCACGACCTGATAGCAGGTCTTCTAGATGCCTGTCTTGATTAATTAGAGATTTAGCAACTATTCAGACTTCTAATTTTCAAAGAAATGAAGTAAAATTAAATACACTCAATGTACCTTACTCCTTCTCTGGCAATTCAGAGTATTTCAGAACAGGGTGGGAACTCAGAGAAATGCAACAAGTCAAATTATTTCTCTATTATTACCTTTCTTTTTCTTTATTTTTTCCCCCTAAGATCAAGTTTCTGCAAAAGCTTGGCCACCAGGAGCCCGAAAACGTCAACTACATAGGGGTTTCATGTCACCATTTAAAAAATGAGAGTGATGATACATATTCTTGGCTTTGAACATTATGATAATGCAGGGAAAATCCAGTTATTGATTTCTATAACCATGGCCATTTTTCACATGTACAAGGATGCTAAGGTCCTCTACAATTGCTAAATTCCTTAATGGAGTCATTAGAAAATCATACTGGGAAGACAACTTGTTCTGTTGTCAGATTAATTAACCCAGAGACAGGCTTTTTAAGTGTATTGAATTTGAGATAGGTCGTGGTAAGTGGTTAAATTCTTTAGGTACTTTTTCAACTATAGTTCCTTTAGCACATCTATTTGATTGTCTTTAAAATTAATATTCTGACATAAACAATTCAAAGTAAACACAATGGGCAAAAGATATTCCACAAAGTCTAAAAATAGAGTTACCGAGACATATACAAACCCCCAATTATTTTCATTTTTTTCCCTCAAGAGAAGATTGTAATATCCATCAAACACTATTTCAAGTAGGACAACACATTTATTTTTAGCTACCAAGACTCAATCTTTTTCTATAGTTACACATTTTAATGACAGCTCTTAGGGATTATTCCCATTTAAGAGGTTAGGAGTCATTACATTTTATTATCTTCCATGTCAACAAATATTATTGGGAACAAGAGAATTAAATATTCAAGACATCTAATGCATTTATTAACAAATCCCAAGAATGAATTTATTCATGTTGTTCCATTTGGATTTGCGCTCCGTCAAGCATTAAAAAGTTTTTTCCACATGTTTGTCATAGTTTGATGAGTCTGTCAGCCTGGCTCCACCCGTGTGTATGAGTAGGTGAATCTGTGAAGACACTAGGCGAGCTTTAAAAAACTTGGTTGCTTCCAAACGACTGCACTAATCCTTTCAACTGTGCTTTTGCTGAAACATTTTCCCCTTAAGGAGCTCCAGGACCTCATGTCTACTCAGGCCAGGACAGTTACCACATTCTCCTTCTACACTATATGAGGCCCAAATTACCCATAAATTAGCCATTCATTTCATCTTTTCTTCTCAAATCGGTAGGTGATTTCTTTAAAATGAGCCACTAAGAAGAGGAATGAAAAGAAAGGCTGGGAATCTTCCCAAATAGGCAGGTATCTGAATCACTGAATTGTCTTTGCCTTATGGAAAGATTCACATGGCAGTGTCAATTTACATGGAATTTCTAAATTTGGTCCTGTTGAGCAAGTTGGAACTCTGCAAGGCAAAAATTCTCATTGGCAACTGAGATGTTGTTGAAGCAATATATTAGGGCCAGATTGCATTAAATATAAAAGAAGAATACTGAATAATCACTGTTTCTAACTAAGTTGCTAAATAATCCTCTGAATAATTTAAGCCACTTCATTGCCCTAGTAAAGCAGAGATTAGTAAGATGATGATTTCAAACAGCTAATATTTTCTTAACAGTAGAGAGTTCAGAGTAATGCAAGAACAATCCACGTTCTCACATTTAAAAACAGGGAAAGAAAAACCGAAGTGAAGAAGAGAAACTAAAATGAAGACAGTTTCATTGCCAATGGCAATGAGAATCTTTGGGAAATATTTAAGAGGTTCAGTAAGCTTATTAGATGAGAGTTGAGCATACAGACCACAAGAAAAACTCAAAAAAGATTCAGGCAAAGAAAGAAGGAAAGCGTCAATAACTAATAGGAGAATTTGGGAAGATTGATTTTTTAGTATTTTTCCCCTAAATATACCATTAAGAACACCAGTGATTATTCTCCGAAACTAAGCTTACCAATGGCCTGCTTTGATGTCCTAATGTTTTATTCCCTCATGACACATGCTAGATGAATTTCTGAAAAGCTCCCTTACAGATCAAACATATAGGGAAGAGATGACACTGAAAGACAGATCTGGAGGGAAATTAGACTTGTAGCCATGACAACCAGAGTAATCAAGCAGTACATTTTCTGAGTTGGGAATAAGACAGATTCAAAACATTATTAAGTGGGGCAGGATTCTTCCCTAACTCACTATGGGGTGAGTGGTGAAGGAAAAGAGAAGATTATGATTTGTGTTGGGTGAGAGAGTCAAGATTATTGAACCAAAGCTAATGTAGGATTTTAGCACATTATGCAGCCCACATGCCCCTGCCAACATAAGTTGCAGAATCATGTTTTTTTAAACAAGAGAAGATGTTCAAATTTTAAAGCCTCCATGAGACTGAGGGAAAGGTGAATCCTGGCATAGGGGATATTCTGCAAAAACTAAAGAAAAGGGGAGTTGTACCATTCAGATATCTAGTTCTTTTCTCCACAAATATACCTGAGGCACCTGTAGTTCGGGGCCAATCCATCCAGTCAAGATTAGGACTGTCTAAATGGGAGAATGACCAGGTGACCCATAGGCTGACTACAGAGATCTCGGTCTATATAGAGGCAAGAAACCCTCCCATGGTCCTCTCTTCTAGTCTGAAAGCACTAGTGCTTTCTCCCTTCCCCATCATCAAGTTCTTCTGCAACTTGGCACCCTATCAGCAGGAATATGTGATATATTTAAATACATTAGGTTTGCGGTAGAACCCAAGAATCTCTATTTTTAACTGGAGATTATTTGTAGATTATTTTAGACACATGCTTTAGACTAGTGCTATAGAATAAATGAGAAAAGTGATATCAACACACTTTGGAAAATATCAGCTGGTCTTCTCTATAGCTGGAGAGCTTGTTGTATAGATGAATTATTAAGATCACCTGTCTTTAAAGTAAAAACTAGGAAGCAGCAGGAAACAGCTACGTGAGATACTCCACTGATGGCCAAAGCTGATGGTTGCTGTGTATTTATTTCTCCTCAAATCTCCGGAGTGTCACTTACTGTCTATGAGTAATCTAGATCAGAGTTGTGGAATGGAAACCAAATTAGGGTATTTTGATAATTGGAATGTGCTTCTTATGATGATCTTTTAAGACAAAATGGTAGCTGGTTGTAGAATATCAATTTTTTAGGAGTTCAGAATCTAAGAATTTAAAATAATGCTGCCTAGAGCACAGGACAACAATAATTAACCCATCAAAAAGAAAGAGGGATAGTCCTCTCAATTCATTTTTATTTTTTACTTTTTGATTTCAGATTAATATGAGGGCACAGATGATTAGGCTACATGTTTGCATTTGTTAGGTGTAGTCCAAGTTGTAGTTGAGTCCTTCAGCTAGCAGGTGTGCCACATACCCTTACATCATGACTGTTAGGTGAAAAACTGTCAATTTTCAACTGTTATTATATGTTTCTCTGTTTCTATTCAGTGCTTCAAAAGTAGGAGTGAAGCTCTGTTACATGGAAAGCCATTTCTAACACAATCAGTTCATTGAGGGATGGGAAGTCATGTTTTTCCATTAGGTTTAGCCAAATCACCTGTTATCCTAGAGTATTTAGAAATATGAATGCATGAATTAAAATTGTATTGAATTTCTGTAATTTAACAGTTGTATACCTGTCTGCCACTGTTTTGATGGTGTGAAATTCCCATAAACAAATCCAGTCAATTTTTTTCCACTTGAAATGTGTCAGATAGCCATAGCTTTCCTTAACACAATTAAAGTCAAAGTCAAGTAATTGCGATGTGAGATTTAAACCAAGACAGGCAGGTCTCTCTGCTTGATAATAGAGTGAAAACACCTATTATTGGCTCTCTCATCTTTGCAGCTCTGTGATTATTCTCTTTGTTTCTGTTGGTCTTGACATACCCCTACGAGAATGCTCGACTTAGAATTCAGTCTCATTTCCAAAGAGGTCTGTAATGCACTTGGCCATTGTGCAAAGAACACTTTCTCCTGAGAATTGTTGTGGTACCAATGCAAGCTTTCTTAAGACCAGTTATGATTCTCAAAGTCTCATTCATTTCCACTACTATTTTATTAGATAGGAACCTCTCACAGACAATCACCATGACTAAAGGTATGAGATGTCTAGTTTTTTTCAGGATCAGTTTGAGTTGATCTAAATGTCAGAACTTAACATTTAACCCTTACTTCACAGATTAATTATCTTTTATTTTTGAAAATAAATGTTCGTCTTTTTTCCTGTTGCTCCCTTTACCCCAAGTCTGGACTCTGCTTGATACTATCTGGTGAATACTTTTAGGAAAAAAGAATGGTTTCCTTAGGCCAGTGTTGTTCAAAGTGAAGTACAAGCACTTTCTAAAACAGAAAGTATTATTCATGATGGAAACAGAGAAAACCTCTTTAGAAGTAATGTGCTTTGTACAGCTGTTGATGATAGAACTGAGTCTAGATCTCTATACTCCCTTGCAGCCCTGTGAACTTTGGCCAAGTCCCTTATTTTTCCACTTGATTGTGTTTTGCTGTGAAAGCTCTCTTGTCCCTGGAGTTCATTATCAAGCAAGCATTTACTGAACACCTATTATGTGTCAGACACATAGTTCTAAGGCCCCTTCTTATTTTCAAATTCCTCTGGCTAAGAAAGCCACAGCATTATTATCTCTGCAAAGAGAGGGAGGGACTAGTTTTTCTCTAAGTTTGTTTTTTCCAGCTAAGAACAACCACATTTTTTTCTAAGTATATAATAGCAAGAAGGAGGAAGATAGTAGTCCAGATCATAATCAAAAAAAGTTTGCCTAATCGATTTCCATTTGTATTTGCAGAGGAGTTCGAAGACCTGGACACCTTCACTTATTTTGAGTGAATTAATAACTTCTACATTATATGAAATGCTAGATTGCATACTGATATATCATAGTAAAGGGTTGTAATAATCAGAGAGTGGTACTTGGTCTGACCATTTGTCATGCTGTTGACTTAGAATCATTTATTTCTCTTAGTCACTACATTACTGCCCAGGTTTGTACTTATAAAAAGACAAGTACAGTAATATGGCAGTAATATAGTGACTAAGAGAAATAAATGACTTGGGAATGATTTGATGTCTTTTGGGAAAGATATCAGACTTCTATTAATTGCAATTATCCTACATATTTTAGACACACAAACAAACAAAATCAGTGTATGAAAACCAAGTTGGGATATTTTGATAATTAGAATGTACTTCCTATGATGAGCTTTTAAGATAAAATGCTGGGTGGGGTAGACTATCAACTTTTTAGGAATTCAGAATCTAAAATTTTAGAATAATACTGCCTAGAGCACAGGGCAAGAATAATTAACCCATGTCCATCTGGCCTGCAACTTGTAAATAATTTCAGAAGAAAGTACTCTTACATAGTGCAATTCTGATGATCATATTCCTGTATTTATAACAAGGAATAGTAAATTTTTTTTTTTTGAAACAGAGTCCTCAGTAGAGTGTCATGGCATCACAACTCACAGCAACCTCAAACTCTTGGGCTTAAGTGATTCTCTTTGCCTCAGCCTCCAGTAGCTGGGACTACAGGCACCCACCACAATGCTTGGCTGTTGTTTTTTTTTTTTTGCAGTTCTCATTCCTGTTTTAGCTGGCCCAGGCTGGATTCGAACCTGCCAACCTCAGTGTATGTGGCTGGCACCATAACCACTGTGCTATAGGCACTGAGCCAAATAGTAAAATATTTTCTAACAAATCACCAAAGAATAAAAACCTTACTCCTACTTATTTGCTACAGTGTGGGATTTGGTTTCAGAGAGTCCAGCTTGAATTCTTATAAAGGTTTATTATCAAGCATCCTTTAAGTTTCTGAGTGCTTTTATGGTTTGCTTTCACCATAACCCAGGGAAGGATAGAACAAAGTTACAGATGAGGAAGCTGCAGTATTTTCACAGGACTACAGCGAACGGCCTGCACTCTTCTGTCAGGCCAATGATAAAGACCAACATACTTGACTGTCAGTCCAGGGCCCTTTTCAGTCCACAGTGCTATGATTCCACCCCACATGGGGTGAATGTTATGCAGGGAGCCTCAGCAGTTCTAGCCTCTAAACACTGGCTCAGTGCCCTCCAGGAACAAGTTGACCCTGCCTTTTTCCTTCCCTGGTCTCACCACATCACCCATCTGCCTCACACAATGAAGCTGCCCCCTTTGCAAGATCCTAGTAAGACATTTAGGGTCTCAACTAATGCTGAGATTATGGACACACTTCAACCCAACCAAGTGGCAATCCAAACACTAAATCAGAAAAGACGTATAAGAGAGTCCAAGATAATTTTTGCCTTTCTTAGAATAGTCATTTAGATGTTTTCTTCCAACATATTAAAATTTGTCCAAAGAACATTATGGAGGGGTTTTTTTCATTTTGTAGGTATGCTGAGCATGAATCCAGGGATATCCAAGTCAACTCTACACACACACACACACACACCCCTCCTCTTCCTACCCATACCAATGCCCACAGCAGGGGTCTCTGACAAACCAGCACCACCTCAGGCCCAGGTCCCTAGGGGTTTGTTAGATCTCTAAGGAAATGCTTCCATGAAGAAAGTCACAATAAACAGCGTGCTTCCCGGAGGAGCCATCCTGTCAATTCTGCTTCCTTCCACCAGGGCTGGGAGCTCTAGCACTCTTCTAACTGAGTCAGAATCCTTTAACTAATAAATAATCCTGTCACATCTAGTGACATGCTCCACTAAAATCATTCAAAGTTGATACAAGTGAGGGGAGGAGCCAAGATGGTGGCCGAGTAACAGCTTCCTTGCAACTGGGCTCGGTGAGACTGGGGAGAGAAGACTTCAGGCATCTCTGGCTGACGAGATCTGCCCAGAAACATCCCTTTGGGGACACAGGGAGACAGCG
>CAUYON010004908.1:0-18122 GCA_963573935.1 Arctocebus calabarensis | reverse complement strand
TCTATTTTTAGATCTTTGAGTATTCTCCAAACATCTTTCCAAAATGGATGTATTAGTTTACATTCCCACCAGCAATGTAGAAGTGTTCCCTTTTCTCCACATCCACGCCAACATCTCTGGTTTTGGGATTTCATCATGTGGACTAATCTTACTGGAGTTAGATGATATCCCAAAGTAGTTTTGATTTGCATTTCTCTGATGATTAAGGATAATGAGCATTTCTTCATGTGTTTGAAGGCCATGCGCTTGTCTTCTTTAGAGAAGTTTCTTTTCAGATCTTTTGCCCATCCTGAGATGGGATCTCTTGTTCTTTTCTTGCAAATACGCTGGAGATCTCTATGTATTCTGGTTATTAAGCCTTTGTCAGAGGCATAACTTGCAAATATTTTTTCCCATTCTGAGAGCTATCTGCTAGCAATATGTACTATGTTCTTGGCGGTGCAAAAGCTTTTTAGTTTCATCAGATCCCAGTAGTGTATTTTTGATACTGCTTCCATTGCTTTGAGGGTCCTCCTCATGAAGTATTCGCCCAGGCCAATACTTTCAAGAGCGTTCCCCGCACTTTCTTCTAGAATTTTTATAGTTTCATGTCTTATGTTTAAATCTTTAATCCAGTGTGAGTCTATCTTCGTTAATGGTGAAAGGTGTGGGTTAAATTTTCTTAAAAGGAATATATATGTTACAATATATTGCCAAGACACCAGGAGGTGCTATGGTATTTTAATTTTTTTTTTTTCTTAAGTGAACGGAGGGCACACCTCTTTCAAGTGCCCTGGTACAGTCCTGGTTCCCAACTGAGTTGCCCTTGGTGATCACCAGATTCCTCATCATTTAGACCCCCTTATGTTGGGATGATAAAGCTCTGCAGAATCTTTCAGAGGCAGGCCTCACAGTGCCCCCTGGCTATAGTTCCTGTGGGGTGCAGAATACATTAAGGCTGTCCCAAGAATAGAGTTCTGATCCTCACATCTGGAACAAAGGCAGCCATGGTTCAGGCCCCTGGTAAGAGTCCTAACCTGACAACCTTCTCACGACCTTTCCACAATGACAGGACCCTGCAAGCCAGGATCTTCCCAGTACGGCTGCCCCGCATGCCACCAAATCAATGGCAAATCCACTCAACTGGCACTTAAATCTGGCTGGTGTATGTTATTTGAGTCTGCCTGATCTCCCAAACTTCCCACTCAATGCACAACTTCCCCCAAGAACCGAAAACTGTGGAAAGGCTTCCCCATATTCCCAGACCTCTGTGGGAGGGGGTTGGCCATTCCCACAGGCTCCCCTTTTATTTAAAGGATGGAGAACATACCTCTCATTTGCAGGCATGGTCCTGGTTCCCAACTCAGTTGCCCTTAGTGATCACCTGATTGTTTCCTCAACATTCAGACCCTGTCAGCTTGACAGGTTTATTAGATCTTTATTGGATGCAGGCTCTCAATCCCTTGCCTAGTGTGTTAGATCTCCACTGCTCTGGAAAACACGCTGTCTCCTGTGCATACCCTCACTTCACACCCTGATCTATGACTCTTGGTGAGGTCCCCACACACAGTATCGATGGATTCTCTTTCTTTCCCCAGTTGTACTAGGAGAGCTCAGCCAAATGACCCTGCTCATCCGCCATCTTGCTCTGTCTACCCAATTCCTTTCTATTTTTATTGAATGAATGAATGAAATTTCATCTTACTTATTTGAGTTTTTATAAAAACAAAAGAATATTATGCTCTTAATATATACCTTTTGTTCAATAAATAGTTATTAATATATTTTAAAAGATTTTCAAGGGGAATTATAACAAAATGTATTACTTTTAATAAAAAGTACATAAATCAGAATGCCCCTATATGGCCTTTATTTTCCACTCACGGATTGAAGGGCATTTGGGTCGATTCCAGATTTTTGCATCTGTAATTTTGCTGCAATAAACATTTAAGTGCAGATGTTTTTATATATAAAAAAATCACTTTCCTTTGGCCAAATTCCCAGTAGTGAGACTGCTGGTTTGAATGGTAGGTCTGATTTTATTTTTTTGAGAAATCTTCATACATTTCTCCACAGAGGTTATACTTACTTCCATTCCAACTATAAGATATAAGGGTTTCTTTCTCTCTGCATTTATTTCCAGCATTGATTGTTTGGTTTTAAACTTTTTAATAAAAATCATCCTGACTAGAAATAAGGTGATAGCTCAGTGTGGTTTTAATTTACATTATTCTGAAGATTAGTGAGGTTGAACATTTTTTTTATTTATTTTTATTGGGCATATTTGTATCTTCTTTTGAAACTGTTCATGTATAATGCCCACTTCTTAATGAAATTGTTTTCTTGCTGATTTTCTCGAGTTCTTTATAGATTCTTGTTATTTGACCTTTATTGAATGTATACATAGTTTGTGAATATATTCTTTCATTCTGTAGACTGTTTATCTGCCTTTGATGATTTCCTTACCTGTGCAGTAAAATCCCATTTTTTTATTTTTGTTATTGAAATTGATTATTGCCACTGGGGTCTTACACACAACCAGAACAAAATGGCACTGGCAAAAAAAAAAAAAAAATAGAGACATACACCAATGGAAGAGAACAAAGGACCCAGATATAAAACCACACACATGCAATTGATCTTTGACAAAGCAGATAACAATATGCATCAGGGAAGAGAAAGCCTATTCCATAAATGGTGCTAGGGAGAATTGGATAGCCAAATGCAGAAGAACGAAACAGGATCCATATTGCTCACCAATCACACAAATTAATTTAAGATGGAGAAAAGACTTAAATGTAAGATATGAAACATTAAGAATTCTAGAAGAAAATGTGGGAAAAACTCTTCCAGATGTCCGCCTAGGCAAAGAATCTGTGACTAAGACTTCCTTCACTTTTAAAGATCCTTCTGATTACAATAGCCCTATGTTTACAATCTAGGATTATCTCCCTATTTTAAGGTCGTCTTTTAGTGACCTTAATGACATTGATAACTTTCGCCCCCCTTTGATGTATAGCCCAACCTGCTCTTCACAGGCTCTGAGGGTTAGAACATGCCCCTCTTTGAGGGGTGGCTCTTTTTCTACTACTGCAATACCCTTAAGCAGTATATACCGTTAATTATGAAAATAAGCATCTATTTTTTCTTACTCAGTAAAATAGTTTGGAATATTGGATCCCATGATGACCTTTTCTTAAGATAAGATGAAAAACATGTGCATATCCTAAATAGCTCATATCCACTTGTCTTTACACTAGGGCTTATAATATTTCCCCCAAAACAAGTTGTTTGCTAAATACAGTTTTCCCTTGCAAAACCTGGGTACGCTATCTCCTCTTTCTATGGTGAAGATAAAGTTGGTTTGTCTCTGCCAAATCTCCTGTTGAAATTTGGTCTCCAGTGTGGTGTTATGGGAGATAGGGCTTAATTTGAGATGTTTGGGTCTTGGGTTCAATACTCATGAATGGCTTGGTGACATGCTCGAAGCAGTGAGTGCTCTCAGGAGACTGAAATGCTTCTTATGGGAATATGTTAGTTTCTGGTGAAAGTCAGTTTTTAAATAAATAAAACCAGGACATCTCTGGAGTTTAGTCCCTCTCATAGGTATCTGTTTTCCCTCTGACCCCTCCACTATGCTTTGATGCAGCACAAAAGCTTCCACTTGAAGCTAAGCAAATGCTGGCATCATGCTTCTCGTATAGTCTGCAGAACTGTGAGCTGAATAAACCTCTATTTCATAAATTACTCAGCATTGGCTATTGCTTTATTGCAACACAAAATAGGCTAATACACCTATTGAAATAGTCATGTTCAAATGTTTTGCAACTGTATAAGTTATTGCAGGCTTTCAGTAGCTTACAGAGTATGCCCATAATTTTTGTCTTCCCCTTATTTCTTTTCTCCTTCCATCTCCTTTCTCTCAATCTGTCTCTCTTCCTCTTCCTAATCCAGTTCTTCCTCCACCTCTGATGCCTCCTTCTTCTTATTCTTTGCTGTGAAAATCCTGTTCTCCTTTTCCTCCTTCTCCTCTTCCTGCTCCTTCTTCTTCTCCATCTTGAACTTCATACAATGTTTCATAGAATTGGCATTTGCAACCATATACCAATTTTCTAGAATAGCAGGTCGTCTCTGTTCACTGAGTTTGAACTGTTCTGAGGACATCAACTTCAGAACCATTATGAGCATAAATACCTCAGAAAAAATTTGAGACTGCATGTTCAAAAGTAATATATCATTTACATTAAAAGTAATATGACATTTAGTCTTTGAAATAAAATGCTATGTATACCTGCTGGAAATGTAATATTTTGTACAACATAGTGATCAATTTTAAATTCACCATTTTTTTTTTAAGGACTTGAAAATCATTTCATAGTTCCTAAATATCACTAAATAAATCATTTTAAATTGCATGTTTGGAATTTTGCTGATATTTACATACATTAGCCTATTTCTGAGTACATATGCCATTATGAGACTTTATATATATTAAATAATTGAAACATATATTTCAACATTTTATTTTATTTATTTATGTATTTATTTATTTATTTATTTATTTTGGCAGAGCCTCAAGCTGTCACCCTGGATAGAGTGCTGTGGCATCACAGCTCACAGCAACCTCCAATTCCTGAGCTCAAGTGTGTCTCTTGCTTCCGCTTCCCAAGTAGCTGGGACTATAGGTGCATGCCACAACACCCGGCCATTTTTTTTGGTTGCAGCCGTCGTTGTTTGGCGGGCCCGGGCTGGATTCAAAACCGCCAGCTCAGGTGTACGTGGCTGGTGCCTTAGCCCGTTGAGCCATAGGCGCCTAGCCAGAGTAAGTATTTTTTGAGTGAATAAATAAATGATGTTGGAGTTTCTAAAACCGGGACACATGGCTGCATATTGAATGATACATGAAATTACTAGATAAAACATGTATACGTATCAGTGTACTCAGGTTGTTTGGAGTTGGATTAGTTTAAATATTACAACTGGTAATTTAATAGTAATCATTAAACCATATTATGGAGTGGATGATAAGTTAGCATGAATTTTTGAAATAAAATAAGAAGATATCAGTTACATTACAGGATCATAGCAGACCCTTTTACCTTAACCCCAGAGGGTCTAGTGTTGCAAGACCTCTGACATTTTTAAAAACAACTAGAAATCTCATTTTTTAAAAAGAGATCTGATTTTGAACATTGGCAGTTAACTCAGGTTTTTAAACAAATTTGGGCAAATCCCACAAAACACATCCTTGGGCCTATGAGATAAAATACAGAAGCTAAGCTTTGGATGGAGCTGAATAGGTGAAATCAGGGTGACTGTTCTTCTGGGTCTGGTTCCTTTTAGGCTTCAGACTGGCCGTAGCTAGGAGAAGGAAGAATGAACCAAGAGACTTGATAGAGTAGGACAAATTTCCACATTAAACATTACCCTCTGTGGGAAGCAGCTTCTGTAACTCCTAGGCTTTCTTAGTCCTTTTTGTTTACTTCTCTTGTTTTGCAATGAAACTGAGGTCCAAGAAGGAACCAGAACTTTTTTTTTGAGACAAGAGTCTTACTTTTTCACCCTCAGTAGAGTGCTATGGCGTTGTAGCTCACAGCAACCTTAAACTCTTGGGATCAAGTGATCCTCTTGCCTCAGTTTTTCATTTTTAGTAGAGAAGGATTCTCTTGCTCAGTCTGGTCTCGAACTCCTGAGCTTAGGCAATCCACCCGCCTCTGCCTCCCAGAGTGCTAGGATTACAGGTGTGAGCTGGCTCTCAAAACTTTGTCCTCTAGGATTTTAAGAAGCAACCATAGATTCTGGACAGCCCACACTACTGTGCCCACTTCGAGGGCCTGGGGCAAGAGGCTGCTTTGGGTCGGTAGAGCTAAGCTACTCGACTTCTCGTTGCAGACCTGTCACCCTGAGGTGGGGGAGGGTTGAGGTGGCAGTTGGTAATTTGCTCAGCCTCTTCTTGGTGCAGAGGATCTATTTCTGTCATCAACATCAGACTGACCTTATTTTACTTAGATGTAGAGGGCAGCCTAGCAATAAGGAGCCTCAGAGCTGAGAAAAAGCTATCCCTCTTTGTGTTTTCCTTCCTCTTCTCTTTTGTTTGCTTGTTTTCAGCTTCTCCTTACTATCACTAACTACTTCTACATCCTCCCCCGTTGTCCCATTGCTTCTTTGTTTTTCTCTCACAGTTGTCCTTCTCCTCCTTGGGAAATTCTTACAATAATGCTGCAATAGGCAGAGCCTGAGATTGAACCTGTTTTCCATGTTTTTTACGGGGACTTCCATGAAAAAGTAGGTCAACTTAATATGAGAGATTAGACTTTAAACTGTCCTCTCTTTACTCCCATCTCTGTTGCCACAGATGAAATACAATAGAATGCTCTAGAAGTTTACTGGCATTCTCTTTTTTCATTCTTTTTTTTGTTTTTGGAGATAGGCTATTACTTTGTCATCCTTGGTGGAGTTGCTGTGGCATCATAACTCACAGCAACTTCAAACTCTTGGGCTCAGTATTGAGATGATTAATGTTGAGATGATCAAGTGATCATCTTGCCTCAGCCTCCCAAGTAGCTGGGACCACAGGCATCTACCACAACACCCAGCTGTTTTAGAGATGAAGTCTTGCCCTTGCTCAGTTTGGTCTTGGGCATCTCGGCTCAGGCAATCCACCTCCCAGAGTGCTAAGATTATGGGTGAGCCACAGTGCCCATCTTTGTCATTCTTGAAAGATAATTTTTAACTGGGAGAAATCTTGGAAACTTCTCGAAGCTAGTAGCATTGAGGTATGTTCTTAAACATTCAGTAGTTTAGTTGGCAAAGATGGTGGGAAGAACATTCCAGCTGGAGAGAATAATTGGAGTAAGAAGGTATTGTAACTGCGGCCACCTGTAAGGAAAGCACTTTGGGTACAAATCGGAGGTGATTTATTACTCTTGCGCAGTGGGCCACTGCTAGGAAGGCAAACGGCCCTCAAATGTAGAACAGGCTGATTTTTATACCCTTTTTGTTGCCATGCAAGCAAGCAAGAAACAAAAACAAAATGTGGCGGTTGGCAGGGTTACAGTGGGGTGGGGGTGGGGGGCTACAGCGTGGTAGTTGACATGGAAACAGTTTTGGGAAACTTAGTAGCTTGGAAGACAATTTGGGACATTCAGTAACCTGGGGAACTCTGCTTGAGTGAGTTTTTACCATTGCTTGGCAAGGGAGTCAAGGAACTCAGAACTTCCTTGTGACCTATTCTCAGAATTAAACCAATGGGGGGTTTGAGACAGATGGTGACTCAAGCTGAAACAGTTAGGGGCTTTTTCTTGCCAGGTCTATTACAACAAAGGAAACAGATCAGGTCCCAACTACTAAACTACCCATTTCATCCAGAATTCCTGGTAAAATGTGTGCTAAATATCTGGGAAATACTCTTCTTGTTCTTTTCTTCCCTTATCTCTACCTCTTTTGATATTCTTGCTTTTTAGTTTTGGTTTCTTTTCAACTCTATTCCTTTCTTTCAGATTCCCTTTTCTCCAGTCTTTTTTTTTTTTTTTTTTTAATTTTATTATTTACCTTTCTCTAATTCTTTCTTGCTCACTTTCCAGGTAACCCAAGACATTCAGGCCTTTGGGTGGACATATGAATCAGTTATACAATATTTAACTCTAAATAACACCTTCCCTTATGAAGCTGATAAGGAATTGTGGCATAATTGCTTCCTATCTGTCTCTTGTATTTTATTGGCATTGAATTTTTTTTAACCTCCCACGATTCTGAGGTGTCATTATCATTCTGTTCTTTAGTAGTTGTGAGAATGTCAATTTTAATGAGAAATTTCTGCAGATGGGCCTGCCCTTGAGTAGTATGAGTCTTCAGGCAGAGCCAGGGCTGGATGAGTCAGAAATGTTCATGGATCTGTTTTCTCATGCATACAGGTGTGGGCCACACAGACATACACACACACACTGCTTCCCAGCCCCCAAGCTCATATGTTGGAACATGAGCACACACCCGCACATACAATTAAGTCATGAATATGATACGTTTCTTTTCTTTTATATAAGTCCATACTATCTCCCTTATACTGTCAAGTCATCTGATCCCCCCTCCTCTCATTTATGTACACATTTACCTTCTTTCACTCCTCGTCCTTCAGTCTTTTACCCAGATACTCAGAATTGTAAGGGCTACAAAAATATCTGCAAGCCTATTTCACAGATACCACACTGTCCACTCCCTTACACATACACACAAAAGTCCTTCCCTCCACATATGCCTATGCATATAACTGAGATCCTTCCCATGCCCCAGATGCCACTCACTCAATACCATAGCATCTCCCCCTAGTCCTACTACCACTTCCCTGCTTCAGTTTCTCTATTTTCATAATAGGCATTTTAGTTTTAGACTAGTTTGAAAGGAAATTTCTTTGCCCACAGCCAAGCTAGCAGACTGTTGGGAAGTTTGAACCATTTATGATAAATCCTTTGGATTTAGGCCCCTAGAATAACCCTATTATGTTGGGGGTGGTGGAGGATGGGATCAGACAACAGTGGGCTGCTTCCGAGTGTTATTGTTATGACCCAAGGTGAGTTTAAACCTAGGTCCAAGCTACATCTTGTGATTTAAGATTTCTTTAGAGAGCCAGAGCCACTGCATGTGTTCCAGATTAGAATCTTTGGAATGGGTCCTAGAAATAGGAAGTTCCTGAGTCCTTTGTGTAGCCAGGTCGGAAAATACTTAACAAGAGGAAAGAACTAGAAGTAAGATCTGCATTATCGTCTTCTATCGCCTTGGACAAGTATCTTTTTTGGATCTCAGCTTTCTCAACTGAAATACAACCAAGTCACATTCATAAAGAACCCTTTCAGTTCTAAAATTTCATGTTGCTTTATGATGAGTTTAATCTGGGATCTTTTTCTATCTCAAAGTGTCTGTTCTCTGGGTTAGCCCTGGGCTGGGCATTTGGCCAGAGGCCAACAGAGGCAACCTATGCCCAGACCTTCTGTCAGAAGCACTGACACTGCTTCTAATTAGAAGTGGATCAGTATGGGCCTGTAGCCAGTCCTGGGGAGCCTGGGAGGAGGCTAGAGGAGTGCTCCTAGCTAGGGACAATCTGATTACCATGACATGGATCTGGTACAGTTGTCAACACACAGTTCGGCTGGTATAGCCCTCCTCCCCTGGGCCCAGAAGGCAGGGGTACCCTGAGCATGTGGGGGGAAATGGTTAATTTGTATCCCCCTTTAATTTGTTTTTCTTACCTTTATAAAGTCTTACATAATGTGCTGCTAGGTACATTGTTTAGGGCCCTTCCTCAGATGGAAAAATCACTTACTGAATGCTACTAAGTGTGAAATACTGGGTTAAGCCCTTTGTGTTTATCCTAACAACCTACTGACAAAGGAAAATGAAGCTAAGAAAAGTCTCTGTTCTTCTGTACTGCACTACATTTCTGAGTACTTGGCAATACTGCTCCCAAGCTGAAAAACTCTTTTCTACCAGGGAGACCCCTGCCTCCCCATCCCCCTTCTAGAGAATGAAATGGAGGAGATTTTTTTTAAACCCAGTGGTGTGGCAGGTGGTGGGAGAGATCCTCTGCTTTCTCATCATCTTTCCAAGGTCCCTAAGGAATGAGCAGGCTCTAATGGGAGAGATCAATCATCATTTCTTTCTTTTCTTTTTTTTTTTTTTGAGACAGAGTCTCAAGCTGTTGCCCTGGGTAGAGTGCTGTTGTGTCATAGCTCATAGCAACCTTCAACTCGGGCTCAAGTGATCCTCTTGCCTCAGTTTTTCTAATTTTAGTAGAGATGGGGGTCTCGCTCTTGCTCAGGCTGATTTGAACCTGTGAGTTCAAGAAGTCCACCCGCCTTGGCCTCCCAGAGTGCTAGGATTATAGCAGTGTGGTTAGACCAAAATCCACCTATAGTTGGTCATTCAGCAAATATTTGTTGAATATCTCCTTGTGTTAGTGCTAAGGATTCGTCGATGATCTCCCAATCTATCATTAATGTCAGACAAAGATACAAACCACAGTAAAATGTATGTACCTTAATAGAAGAGTGTACAAGGGTTTGTGGGATTACAGATGATGGAGGGCTTTCCTGGGGGACATAACTGATCTATGTTTTGAAGGAAGAGTTAAGAGTTAAGACCTGGAGGGTATAAACAAAAGCATAAGGATGTGTTTAGGGAATGAATCTTGATAAAAGGATATTAGAGCATTCCCTAATAGCAAAAAGATTGAGTGCCCTGAACCCTTGTCCTTTTCCAGATTTAGGGTTGTAGTAGTAGTCATTGGATAGCAGGAGCAGCTGGTAGGAAGGAAGATCTAGATCTGTTAGCAGGTATCAACTGAAACTTACTTCTAGAATATTGTAGGGATGAAGGGAGGAAAGCTGAGGATCAGCATCCCTCTGTCCTTTGGGACAAGCTTGCAGAGGTGCTATGGGTTCTTGGCAGTGGTTTGTAAGTTTGTCTATCCCAGGGAAATGGGTTTGTCTCTCATGGCAGAATCCTCTGCTTGTTTCACACAGCCTGCCCCTCCTTTCTGTACTCTTAAAAAAAAAAAAATTAATGGAATCTGTTCAAAATACCCCTGAAATGAAATTACATTTTTAACTCTAATTACCCTAATTAAAACTTGACAGCCATAATCCTGGAATGGCAGATATGCTAAGTACCCCATGCATGTGACAAGCTCACTTACCCAGATGGAGTGTTCTGTTCTGGGTTAGGAGAAGAATTCTTTTGTGTGTTTGTTTTGTTTGCCTCATCTATAGTTTAGTGTTTGGCCCCCATATTCCCCAAGCTGAGATAGCTGTACCTGTGGGTCACAGGCTTGCCTAGGACCTCTGATCTCAATAGCAATCCCTTTATACCGAGAAGTGATGCTGCTAATGATTCTTCCTACACACTCTTGAGTTTTTCTTTAATTGAGGTCAGACAGCAACCTTTCCCTTATTGAAATCCCCTGCCTTGGGGGATCTGTACTTGTTAGAAGGCTATCTGCTGACCTAGTGCTAAATATGAATTAGTGGTCAGTCGGCTAGTATTAAGGATACAGTTTGAGGTCAGGGACAAAGAGATCTGAAAATTGGATCCCTCTTCTCTTTATACTCCTTCAGTTCTTTCACAGTTTGTTTTTTTTTTTTGCAGGGGTAGTTTTGAACTAACCACCTCTGGTATATGTGGCTGGTGCTCTACTTGTTGAGCCACAAACACCACCTTCCTTCAGTTCTTTCAAATCAGCATAGGTTGGAGCCACTTACTGAGATCTCTCTTGGCCCCTGCTTTAACTAGTTTCCTGGCTAGACCCAAACAAGATGATGGAGTGGAGGGTGGGGGCAAGCCCTTGAAGCAAAGTAAAGGATCCATTGATGCTGTGAGTCATCTCATGGTTCTGCCAAACCAATGATCCCATGTTCTAGTAGTCTACTCTCAGCCTAGAAGCCTGTTTAGTCAGGTAAACACTGGGTGCTATGTTAGGTGCTGCGAGGGACACAGAGTTGAATAAGACTATTCCCTGCTCCTGAGAAACTTAGTGTTGGTATTTGGCCTTGTCCCTAAACAGGTAATATTGGCAGAGGAAGGAAGGTCATTGCAGGGATGAGGGAATAGCATAGGGAATGCTAGAAATTGCCAGGTAACAGCCTGTTGTGGTTGGAGTACAGTGCGCAGGAAAGGAATATATGGTAGAGAATAAAGGTAAGAGTTTAAACTACCCTGTAGGTAAAGGACAGCTACCAAGGAGGTTGCAGGGCTATAATAGGAGCTCATGTGATGGACTGGGATACAGAGATTATTGGAGACAGATTAGTTAGAACAAGTGTCAGCAAACTATGGCCTATGGGCCAAATCTAGCCCACTGCCTCTTTTTATAAAGTTTTACTGCAACACAGCGTCACTCATTTGTTCATCTATGATTGCTTTTGCACTATAGTTGCGGAGTTGAATACTCCAGGACTGTCTTAGCCCACAAAGTCTAAAACTCTTGCCCTGTGCAGAAAAAGTTTTTCTGACCTCTGATCTAGAAAGTGGTAATACAAGTTCTGTAAGGTAAATATCAGAACTAGCCTAAAATGGATTGTAGGTGTTAAACTCCAGAAGAAGGGATAACATGATCTACCAGAGAATATCTATCCTACCTACCTCTCAAAACATTGTAAAGGTCAGATTTGTTGACAATCACTATCTTAGTCTGTTTTGTGCTGCTGTAACAGTACCCCAGCTGGGTAATTTACAAATATTAGATGTTTATTTGGCTTATGGTTATGGATGCTAAGATGTCCAAGATGGAGGGGCTGCCTCTGATAAGGTTCTACTCTCTGTGCCATCATGTGATGGAAAGGCATCACGTGGTAAAAGAGAATATGTGTACGGAGGGCCAAACTTTGTTTTATAACAAACCCACCATTGAGACAACAAACCCACGCATGCAATAACAACATTAATCCGTTCATAAGGTCAGAGCCCTTGTGATCTAATCACCTCTTAAACTATTGTACTAGATTATTAAGTTTCCAACACATGAACTTTGAGGGACACATACGAACCATGGCCACCATAGCCATAAAAAGACACATGATACGCAGACAACTCCTGATTTGCCTTTGTAAGTCTGAGGGTCCTCTGGTGGAAAAGGCTGATATCCTAGAAAACCTGGAACATAGTTCGAATTGAGAAGATAAGGATGGATGAGCAGAGAGTTTTGGTCATCCAAAGTAGCTGATGTTGGAGAGAGGCTCCTGATATTTTTGAGGACACCTTGCACTCTAACTACTGACACTTGTTCTTGTCAGATTGAATTTATTTCTACCCTTAAACAGACAGAGCACATAAGACCCCTACAGAACTAAAGCCTAGATTTATTGCTTAGCCTCCTTTCCCAGCCAAGACTGTGTAAATACCACCTGACATCCCTATGTTCCTCTCCCTGCCACTTTCCTGAGCCCCCATGTCTCAGTCCCTTTTTCCTACATGTTTGTGCATCTGCCCTATAGGTTGGAAAAAACACTATATATGGAGACTATCATAATGGGATCCAAGTTTTTTCTGCCTTCACCTTACTATGTGATCTCAGCCAGTTCATTTCATGTCTCCTGTCCTTCTGTAGGCGCCAATACAGATATCTACAACCATTGTTCTTGATTTGGAATTTTTTCTCTAAGGCCTAAACCATAGCCTATTTCCTTTTATTTTTTTCCCCCAAAGTTCCTCCCTTTGAATCTAGAATATTATTAAATGCCCTCACATCATTTGTTTGAAACTCACTGCCTTTAGCTATGAGGAGAGCAGTCATATCTCTTAGCTGTTTTTATTGGTTCTAAGAACTGGCATTTGATCTGATTACTAGAGTGGAACAAACCTGGAAGTCAGTTCCAGCTGACCCCCGAGATTCAGCAAGGTATGATGTCTCCAAGATAGTTTAGTTTAATACAGGCAAACCTTTGGCCCTGGGGAGCCAAGGTACAGTAGAGGAAGAAAGGCCAGGTACTGAGTTAGATGATTGATATACTTTCTTTCCTCCTTTTATCCTCAGAACTCTGAGGTAGATGATTTTACCATTTTACAGATGTAGGTACTTTTAGGGAGTACTATTCAGTTGACAGTGACTGACTCATTGAGGATACAACTAAATAGTCCTTGCTTCCATGTAGGAAGGAGTGGTAGAAGAAGCAGACAAGTAAACATAAACATGGTGATCAAAGCACTAAGGCTGTCCAGTTTTGGTGGCAGAGCCAGGGCTCAAATCCAGGTCAGTCGGCATATTGTTTCCGCTATACCATGTCGCCTTCCTTGCAGAAGGATGGGAAGAGCTGCAAGCTTAAGTGGAAGTCTAGGCTGGCAGGAAGCCTTGAAGAATGGCTATTGCTGAGGTCGTCTGGCCTGGGATTCAAAGCTGCCTTTCTAGTACTAGGAGAGGCCTGAGAGCTTAGGCAGGTGACCAAGGCAGGGGCTCTCACATGGACCTGGGCCTATTTATAGAATGAAGAGTACCTGATTTTGTGCCCTCTGGAGGGTGAAACCTGGTGGTCAGCACTGCCCATATCCTGGAATACCGTTAGAGCCCCACAGGTAGTCTATGTTACAAAAATATGTGTGTAATAGGGAGTAAGGGTTGATATACAGGACTTATGGATAAGGGAGTTAGGATAAGTCTGACAACTGTATTTGAGTTGGTGAATCCCACCCGAAATGGTATAGCTAGGTAGCTAGTGAGAGGCACAGTAAGGCAAGGGACTTCAGAGGCAGCTAATCTTCAGGTTAAAGAAGTAAGCCACTCTGGGAGGCCAAGGTGGGTGGATTGCTTGTACTCAGGAGTTTAAGACCAGCCTGAGCAAGAGCAAGACCCCATCTCTTAAAAACTAGCTGGGTGTTGTGGCAAGCACGTGTAATCCCAGCTACTGGGGAGGCTGAGACAAGATTGCTTGAGCCCAGAAGTTTGAGGTTACTGTGAGCTATGACACCATGGCACTATACCAAGGATGACAAAGTGAGACTCTGTCTTTAAAGAACCAACTGCACTTGGCTCAGTGCCTGTAGCTCAGCGGCTAGTGCGCTGGCCACATACACCAGAGCTGGCCGTTTGAACCCAGCCCGGGCCTGCCAAACAATTACAGCTACAACCAAAAAATAGCTGGGCCTTATGGAGGGCACCTGTAGTCCCAGCTACTTGGGAGGCTGAAGCAAGAGAATCTCATAAGCTCAAGAGTTTGAGGTTGCTGTGAGCTGTGACGCCATGGCCCTGTACCAAGGGTGACATAGTGAGACTCTGTCTCCAAAATAAACCCCTAAACCCCAGAACCAGCCCCCCCCATGAGCCTTATTAGATCTACAAATTATTTCACCTTATAAACTTGAACTATTTTCTTCTCAGCATAGTATTTGCAAACACTAGCTGTTTTTCCCAGAGACCCTGTCTTCTTTTTCCTGTGAAAAGGCCTGGCACCCCATGGTTCTGGCTTATACTTTTCTTCATCTTTGATCTAAGTAATTGAACCAGCAGACTAAGGCTCTAATGTTCTTCTGTACTCCAGAGCTCCTTTATACACCAGACCTGAAGTTGACTCTTTTAAGATGGAGTCTCACTCTGTTGCCCATGGCCTCAGCTTAGCACACAGCAACCTCAAACTCCTAGGCTCAAGTGTTCTTGCCATCTCAGCCTCCTGATTAGTCATGCCTGACTAATTTTTTCTATTTTTAGTAGAAATGGTGTCTAGCTAGTCTTGAACTCCTGAGTCCAAGGTATCCTCCTGCCTTAGTCTTCCTGAATATGCTAGGATTACAAGCATGAGCCATCGTGCTTGGCCCTGAAGTTCATTCATTTTTTTTTTTCTTTGCAGTTTTTGACCGAGGCTGGGTTTGAACCTGCCACCTCCAGTATATGGGGCTGGGGCCCCACTCCTTTGAGTCACAGGCACCACCCCTGAAGTTCATTCTTAAGGATAACTTCAAACCCCACCTTTATTCCTACAGTCTTCACTTAACTGAGCTGAATCTCAGATAAAATTCACAGGTTTTTTTTTTTTGGGAGAGAGCCTCAAGCTGTCACTCGGGTAGAGTGCTGTGGCATCACAGCTCACAGCAACCTCCAACTCCTGAGCGATTCTCCTGCCTCCGCCTCCCAAGTAGCTGGGACTACAGGCGCCCGCCACAACGCCCGACTATTTTTTGGTTACAGCCATCATTGTTGTTTGGCAGGCCCAGGCTGGATGCAAACCCTCATCAGCTCAGGTGTATGTGGCTGGTGCCTTGACCCACAGGTGCCGCCAACACAGGTTTTTTTCTTCTTTCTTTTTTTCTTGGCCTGGACATTGGCTTGCGATTTTAATTTTGGGGTAAAATTGGCATTTTCTCTGAGCTCCTGACCTTCCACCCTGGAATTGGGGTTTTTGGCCAAGTGAGCATTGTTACTGCTTTTTGAAAATCTATTGAAAAACTGATATGAGAGCTTGAAGTTTGCCATGTTAGTCTCCAAATCAAGGACATCTCCGATGTCATTCTATCCTGTGTGAAATTTGGGGGATATGAGATGTACCTTGGTTGGGAGTAAGAAGATTGGTCTTGGCCTGCACTGACTTCTCAGACTTTGAACAGATCTCCCTGCCCTCTCTTACCTCCCTTTCTATAAAATAGTGGGTCCTTCCAGCTCTGGTCTCATTGGGGACATTAAAGCCATTTTCTACACAGTCACAGTTGCACTGAGTACTATCTGGCCCAAGCTTTGGTGTGTTGGTTACTGATTATAAAGCCTTAGATTCTTGCTTGCAGCTCAAAAGGGGGAAGGGGAACCATCCAACTGTCTCATTAGCATGGAGAAAAGAAAACAGTAATTACTTGTGCCTCCCTTGATAATTCCTGCAGGGTTGGTTCTTCCAGAGAAGGAGGAGGGGAACCTTTAACTGAGGAAGGAGAAATATGGTTAGCTGCCCAGAAAATGCAGAGGCAAGAGTGATTGTCTTGCATGTCTGTTGTATTCTGTGGACATTCTTCCAAGCAACCTGGAGACTGCCTAGATAGATTTTTATTTTATTTTATTTATTTCATTTGTTTGATGGAGTCTCACTTTGTTGCTCTTGGTAGAGTGCTCTGGTGTCATAGCTCACAGAAACTTCTAACTCCTGGGGTCAAGTGATGCTGCCACAATGCCTGGCTATTTTTAGAGATGGAGTTGCGCTCTAGCTTAGGTTGGTCTTAAATGCATGAGCTCAGGTGATCCCACCTTGGCCTACCTAAGTGTTGGGATTACCTGGCCCTAGATTTTTAGTTTCATCTGTGTATGGCATGCATTGTGTTCTCATACATGGATGTGGGTTGGGCTCAAGAGCCTTAATTTCACTAGTCATGGAAAAACCAGCTGCCCTCTAGGGCTTTATTTTTATAGATAGCCTGGGCATCCTGACACCTGTCCTTGGTGGGGAGTTCAGGGACGGTTTTACTGAACCATTTTGTGTTGTGGCTACATTTTTATTATGTTGCGAGGTCATCTTTTTAATCCCCACAGCAAAATAGCCAATTGTTCTATTATGCCAGGTCACAGGTATCCAAATAGTAGTAAGTCACAGGAGTCAAGGTCAGGTATTCTTGTAAGTGGGAGGAGTCTGGTAGAATTGCAAGACTATGGGGTTTGGTCAAGGATGCATAAGCAAGCCTTAAGGAAGAGTTTGAGCTGAGAGGTTAGGAGCAGCTAGAACAGAACTAGCAAATAAATCGACAAGCTGGGTCGGAGGACAGGGTTCTTTTTACTCTGTGTCGATCTCTGTGTGTAGGCAGTTCTGAGCCTTAAAGTGTTGATTACAGCAGACGTGGGTTGGAGGCTGCCTTCAGGTGAGCCCTACCTGACGGCGCCTGGAACTATTAAACTACAATTCTCTTGTGTCTGCTCCCTCTTGCTGAGTTGCTGCCCTAGAGGCGTAGAGAACCCAGCTTCAACTTTCTTTACTCTCCCTTGAGGAAGATAACCACTTCAGCAACACCTCTTTCAACCAATTTTCCTGCAGGCTTTGGAACTTGCTTACTGTAAACATCAAGGGTTCTATACAGGGACATGCTATTTTTAAAAATGGAGGAGAGAATTTCTTCTGTCAAAATCTCTTCTCTTCTGCTATCTGAAATGCTTTTTCTTATGTCCCAGGCCTTTTGATTACCTTTTGAAGTTCAGGCCCGCTTCCCATAATTTTCTTTCTTAAGTAACTCCCCAGCTCCTTTCCCTAGCCTCCATCTGTAGATTCCTGATTTCTGTGTAAGTACTCCTATAGCATGCTGTCTAATTTATTTCTCCCAATAACCTATTTTTTTTTTTTTAGACAGAGCCTCAAGCTGTCACCCTGGGTAGAGTGCTGTGGCATCACAGCTCACAGCAACCTTCAATTCCTGGGCTCAAGCAAGTCTCTTGCCTCTGCCTCCCAAGTAGCTGGGACTACAGGCACCTACCATAACGCCCGGCCATTTTTTTTTTGGTTGCAGCCATCATTGTTGTTTGGCAGGCCCGGGCTGGATTCGAACCCGCCAGCTCAGGTGTACGTGGCAGGCGCCTTAGCCCTTTGAGCCACAGGCGCCGAGCCCAATAACCTATTTTTGAAGCAGGAGTCTTTTAAAACAAAGTGGGAAGGGTGGCACCTGTGGCTCAAAGGAGTAGGTCACCAGCCCCATATGCTGGAAGT
>CAUYON010004907.1:0-90910 GCA_963573935.1 Arctocebus calabarensis | reverse complement strand
AGAGGGGGGAGGTTTGATAGAGGGAGAATAAACAGCGGGAGCACACCTATGGAGCACATGGCAAGGGTACAAGTCAAATCTATCAAGTATAGAATGTAAACATCTTAACATAATAATCAAGTAAATGAGGCAAAACTATATTAATTAGTTTGATGTAAGCACTCCAAATTGTATTAAAAAATCAACACATTGTACCCCACATATGCATAAATGTATTCATGATCTATGTGTATATGACTTAATAAAAAAATATATATATGGCAGCATCACCTCATGTTGTCATATAAACACAGGCCAGCCTAAAGGATGGGAGTTGTAGCCACATACACATGAAGCAAAGAATCTGAAAGACAACCAGAGATAAAATATTTATCTATATACATACACACTTGACATCTTCAAGGATGTCAGCCCAGAATGAATTGCTACCACCACCGGAGGGGAGAAAAATCTTTTCCTTCTCATCTCCTAGTCTCAATGGCTGGGCTCCAAGAATCAAACTGATAAAAGACAGATGAACAAGAGGATCCCCAGTTTAATTATGTGGGTAAAGCAAGCAAGCACAGGGGTTCATGAGGCATTGAGGACGCAGCCGATGACTGGAGCTCATCTACCGTCTTAGGCTAAACCAAGGAGAAGGGTCGGGGGTTCCGGGCAGGGGAGCAAGTTATGGGAAAGGGAAGGAGGAATGTGTGTTAGGGTCTTGTTGTGCAGATAAGCCTCTGCCACGTGCTGAGAATCATCTATTACAGGGGGGACGGGCCCATTTATACTTTGTTTTTCAGCAGTTAAAGGAAGGTGAAAAGTTTTTCTTGGGTCTGCAGGTTCTCAATTATCTTTAACTCAACTATGCCACTGTGGCACACTCTGGTACCCTTCACCACCAACACCACCAGTAGAGGCAGGTTGGCACCCAGGAAAGCTTTCAAAAGGGAAGCTTTCTAGTTTCCTCAAAGGCATGCTTATGCCAGCCAGTGAGAGGCAAAGCCACAAGGTGGAAGTAGCTGTAAGGGATGCCCAGGGTTAGGGAGAGAACCTTCTGAAGGGGTCTGGCCCCTTCCCCAGTACAGGGGAAAGAATGCCGAGCCATGGGTGAAAAAGGAGGGGATGCCTGCGGTAGACTGTGGGGACCCAAGCTTCTCTTTCACCGGTGAGGTTTCTCTAGGGAAGGCTCATTACAGGAGGAATTTCCCAAATGATGCCAGCCCTGTGTGACATGGCAAGGGTTTGGAGCAGGCTTCTCCCAGGCAGGAATTCAGCTGATTGACACAGTAAGTGAGAGGCGGGGGTTAAGCTGATGGAGAAGATTTCAAGGGGAGCCAAGAGCAAGTGATGCAGTGGAAAACAGAGAGAAAAAAGACAGTGGTCAGGGTCAGATAGGAAGGTCAAAAATAAGATGCACCTTGCAAGATCTTAGAGAGAAGATTGCCCTCTGATAATTCAATTGTAAAAACAATCCAGCATAAATAAGAAGAGACATAGGCAAGCTTGCCCTAAGAAAACAGAATCTCACCAAGCTAGCACAGGGACTAAACAGAAATACAGCTACAGAAAGAGAGGAAAATAAGGAGACGTTGGTTGGCAAGAAAAAATTCAACAGAGTTAAGTCAGTTGAGAAAGCATTGATACGGGAACAAATGAGGACACTAAGAATGAAGAGACCCAAACCCAAGTTCACCTGCTCCTTTAAGGAGAATGAGCTAATGATTCTCTTCACCAGCAAAACAGAACTAAGTCTGACATCTGCCAGGCTCCCAACGGGCGTCACCCCAGTAACCTGCCCTGCACTAGGACATAAACACTGGGGCTCCCAGAAGTTGCCATGGGGGAGACTCAGACCTGCAGCTGGTGGTCGCCACCCTCCCCAAGGTGACTCTTTGCTCTCCAGGTGGAGAAGCACAAGCTGATGTCCTGCTGCTCTTCTCAGTTTTCATTAGTGGAGAGAGGAAGAACTGGTCATCAGAATTCAATGACAGCCACTTCACACTGTCCTCCTGCCAGCGAATGCTGGGATATATCAATGCAGCCAGGACGAGCCAGCGTTCTCTCTCCACTAGAAAACCATTTTGCAGCAGCAGCATTTGACGGGCACTTGTCTCTTCAGGCACTTTAAAACCACCGTCCCTGGCCTCCGATGCTAGAGGGAGTTTAACCTGACACTACTTGCTTCTCTAATAAACTGGCATAAAGAATCGGATAATGAGAGTTTCTATTTGAGTTTGTCTTCAGTCCTAGAACTCTTCTCATTCTCAGTTCTTTCCAGCAGGAAGTAGATGCAATCCCCGGCTGGCTTGCAAGTTTCTTAGCCAAAGCAATTTGAGTGCAGACGTATTAGGAGGTTGATTTGCTTCCCTTTTCGGATACAAAAGGATTAATGAAAGGAGATAAGGAAGGAGAGGGGTGATGAAATACCCAATTCAGTCTGGGAAGCACGCTGTCTAAAGACGCAGCTTTGCTTTGCCGGTGGCCCAGATCTCCACAATATTCCAGATACCCCAGAATAGAAAGTCTGGGGGTTAGGGGAAAGTTGCCCTTTCTCTGGAAAGTTCACTGAAAGATTAGGTCACAATTAAGGCAGATTCATAAGAGGAAGGTTTATCAGTACGGTGCCACGTGGGGAGAATGGCACAGTGATTACCCAATATCCTGACGAAGTTCAGGGATCTTTGTATCTGTCTTTCTGGAGGGGAGGGAAAATGAGGAGTACAGGTAATTCTTTTTAGGGGTGACAAATAGTACTAGGGAGGACAAATGGATGGAGGACACAGATTGACTTGTAAATTAATCTGAGAGGCAAATATTATATGTTTCAACCAGTCCCGGTTGCCCCACCCCCACATAGCAATATATGGAGATGACAGGGAAAGGAAGGGAAGTCCATTGTCCCCTTTGATCTTTTGATCAGGTCAGTCTGGTTTATGCAGATAGAGGGAAAGCCCCTTTACAATGTTTTTTGATCTTGAATGGCCTTTATGGCAAAACACTCTTTTTATCAAGGAGGCATATTTGGGGGTGAAATGTCTGAGATCTTTCAAGTGAAGTCATTTAGCTCAATCTTCTGACACTCTGTATATGTGACTTAATCAATTTGCAAGATTCCAATACACTTCACTTTCAGGGTGTCAATTCTATTCCAGGAAGATGTCACCACAGCCAGGTGACCAGGCAAAGCACATCTTCCATCCCCCTCCAAGTCGCTGAGACCCTGCCCATGGATGGCAGGAGAGGTGTCAGGTGCATAACTTCCCTGTAGTGGAGCCTCTATGTACATAGTTCAAACAACCAACAATATAGGCTGCTGATTTCATAAAGACAATACAAGCAAATCCTAATACTAGGTACACTACAGATAAACAGGTTATCCTATTGGATGGTGATGATGAAATAAAGTTTATTTAAAAAGGAATAAGAAAAGGTACTGGACATCTCTTCCCTGGTGAGCAGCAGAGTGTTATGTGAGCCACCTCTCTTTCTCTACCCACCCGCTCTTTCCCTCACCTCCAGGGGTAGGTCTTGTAGGTCAATCCCCTAGGCAGAGCAATTTAGCATTTCATTAAGGTTGGAACCTAAGTTTATCCAATCAGAAAGACATCTGGGTTTCCCTGCCCCTATGGTCTTAAGATTCCCTCCTTCCTCCAAAAAAGAAGAAAAGAAAAAAGGAAAAGCTTGGGCAGTGCCTGTGGCTCAAAAGAGTAAGGCACCGGCTCCATATGCTGGAGGTGGCGGGTTCAAACCCAGCCCCAGCCAGAAACTGCAAAAAAAAAAAGGAAAAGCTTACTTGTGTTCTCTCTCTTCCCCCATGAATGAGTCATGTATCCACCTCCAAGCAATGGCTTTGGCAGCCCTTTTGTAACCATGGGAGCCAGTCTTAAGGTGAAGCTGATAGTATAGAATGTGGACCAAAGAGAAGGAAAGAGACTAGGTCCTAGTTTACACTATTTGTCTACTGGAAACACGTGAAAACACCCTAATTATGAACTGTGAGTTACAGGTGCCAAAAAATTTTTATTTGTGGTTTAACCCAATGGGAATTGGGCTTTCTGTCCCTTAGAACCAAAAACATCCTGACACTCAGGACACAAGTTAAACCACAACTCACTGGGAAAGTGGGACCATCCCCGTTGGTGTCAGCTCCATCTTTGCAAAGACAGAGACTCAGGAACAAGAGAATAGAAAATCCTGAGGCCACCCACCCATTAGTGCCTCTTCAGCCCTCTCTCTTCCCATTAAGCTAGGAAGCAGCCCTGTGGGAAGGAACAGGGAAAGGAGACAGTGAGAAGCAAGTTGGGGGAAAGGTGCCAAGAGGAATGTGCTGGCATCACCCCTGGGCCGCCCCAGAGCTTCCCATATGGGCATGAACCAATCACAGGGAGCACTTCTGGGAACTGCGCTTGATCTTCTGGGCCATGTACTTAAAAGCATAAATGTTAGTGTATGAAACTGAGCTTAATATGCTTTCATAAATAGTTTCAAGTGTAATTAACTGTGTTATTGATACTGTCAGGAATTCCAAGCATTAGTTTCCCAAAAGAAATCCGTGTCCTACACACAATCATAGGCACCAACTGGCCCACTTCAGTATCTTCCCGTCCCTGATGCAGAGACGCTTTGAGGGGCCGTCAAAATCATTGGAATTGCTGGCTCTGACTTCCCGTGCTCAGGAAAACAAACCTCTATCCAGACGAATAAAACACTTGGTTTGCTTTAGTTCTCTGCTTTCCCAAGCCACCGCAGTCAAGTCTTCAAGCCAAGATGCCTCTCAAACACCTTCCAAGGATTTCAACTCTTCCTTTTTCTTTCCTGGAGATTTCAAGTATAGTAATTTCATACTCTGTCTCTAAAAGATACTATGACATTATTTTCCCACCATCATTATAGACACCTACAAGAACCCATCTTCAAACACATCAGTTGTCTCTTACAGCCAGGATGTGGGGAATCCATCTGTCACTCAGCACAGGCAAAAGCGGAGAGAAATTTGTAACATAGGTTGGTTGCCGTGAGGCATGAAGAAACTTGTGACAAAATTGGAAGGCAAAAAATGTTTGGGGACAAAGTCAGTACATGCTGTCTCTGTAGGCCAAGAGTCCTCTCCCAAATGAGGCGATAATAAAACTAGAGGAAGAAGAGGAAAGGGGAGAGATGTTGAAAAATAGGCAGTGTATTCATCAAGGAGACCCCAAAATCATCACATTTTTTCCCACACAGTTTGCCGATCAGCCAGAAGGAGATTAGGACAGCTACAAACCGTTCCTTTAATGTTTCCATTTAAATCACCTAAGAACCACAAGTGCAGGATTTTTTTCCCTGTGGGAGGAATCTTTGCCTTGTCCTTTTTTCTGCCACTAGACAAAAAGTACGTGAAACCCTTATTGACACAGGAATTAAGTTATCATGATTTGGGGGACTTTAAAATGGCCTCAGAGAATAGGCAATGCTGAAAGTCTTATTTCTACTAATCCTCCACATTTCCTTCCTTTATTGGCATTTTCTTGGCTCCCTCTCTGCTGTTCCTTCCTTCTTTTATGACTTCTTTTCCTACCTTGTGTTGTAGATCACCTCTGGGCAGCCTTATATTGGACCTCCTGCGGCAAACTGTTTATGCTGAACTTTGGCAAGGATCGGTCAAGGAAAGCACATTCACACACACACGCACATGCGCACTCATACATACACTCACATACGCACACATACATGCAGTCACACACACGCATGCACACATTCTCACACACATGCACACACACACTCACAAGCACATGCAGTCACACACGCATGCACATATTCTCACACACAAATGCATATGCACTCACACACATGCACACACCCACACACTCACATATGCACACGTGTACATGCACACACTCACACACATGCACACATACACATACATGCACATGCACTTGCACACATGTACACATCCACATACACTCAGATATGCACAAAGGTACATGCACACACATACACTTACACACATGCACACCTGCACACACTCACATATGCACACATGTACATGCACACACATACATTCACACATGCACGCGCACATGCACACACTCACATGCATACACATGCATGTACACATGCACACTCACACACATGCACACATACATACATGCACTCACACACACTTATGCATACATGTACATGCATATGCACACACACATATGCACACATACACACATGCACATGCATTCACACATATGCACACATGTACATGTACACATATACACTCACACACGTACACACTCACACACATGCACACATACACCTGTACATGCACTCACACACATGTACACACCCACATAGACTCAAATATGCACACAGGTACATGCACAGATATGCACCTGCACGCACACTCACAAAAGCACATACACTCACACACATATGCACACATACACATGCATGTACACACACGTACACACCTATACACACTCACATATGCATGTGTATATGCACACACGTACACACCTATACACACTCACATATGCACGTGTATATGCAAACACATACATATGCACAAACTCAAACACATACACATGTATACACATGCACACACATGCATGCACACATGCACTCACACACATGTACACACCCACACACTCACATATGCACACATGTACATGTGAGCACACACGTGCATGCTCTCACACACATATGTACACACACATGCACATGCACTCACACACTTATACACACACAGGCACACCTCACACACACTCACATATGCACACATGTACATGCACACACGTGCACACACTCACGCACACATGTACACACTCACACACTCATATATGCACACGCATGCCCACACACTCAAGCAGGTGCCAGAACACACATAGACACGTCTGCTTTCTCTCCTGCTCTCAGCCCAAACCTGCCTCAGTAGACAACTACTGAGATGTTGTTGATTCTCGATGGAGGGAGCAGAGAGTTTTCCTAAAACATTCCTTCAGCCCTGGGCACAAGCCTGCCCACCTGTGTGAGTTCTAACCAACTCCCCGACAGCATGCACTGGTGACTGCCCTGCATCACTGCAGTGTCCATAATTCATCCCAACACCCCAAGAAGCACGCACGTGCTACTAACTTCCTGCAGCTGAGGAAAGTGGCACTTCAAGCAGTTAATGCATTTGGCCAAGGTCACAGAGCTAGGAAGTGGTCACCTAGAATTAAAACCCAGGTCCGTGTGACTCCTGAGTATGAATTCTCAACATCCAAGCTGCTTTGACTTTATCCCCTGAGCAGGGACTGTGGGGACACCCACCAAAGAGCAGAGGTTGAGGGGTATCTCAGGACAATGGCATCTTTTGGATGGGAACAACATGATCTAGAGAGTGGCACTGGGCATCACCAGGCAAATTAGCCTGACAGGGTTCATTCATCATGCCCTCACCGGGTGACAGCAGAGTCCCACCTCACCTCCTTTTAACACTAAGGAAGGTCACATGTTAAAGACTTGGAATCACAAAACTCCCAGGCCCCTAATGAGCACAGCCAATTCCTTGGTTTACAAAGCCAAGTAAGATTACGTAAGAACGTTAAAATAATTTCAGATCAGAGTCAATTTCCTCTGCTGCCCCTCCTTTTTCTGTTTTAAAGAAGGTCAGAATGAAGTTATTCCATCCAAAACTGTAAGAAAAAATGCTAAATGTCAAGCAATTTAGGCATCTTCCAGTAATAGATTATATTCTGTATTAACCCACAGGGATGTCTTAAAAAGAGGTGAACTGCTTCTCTTTCTTGTCACTTTTTTCTCACACTGTTCTCGTGGTTATTATTACGGTTCACTCAACACTCAAATGGCAACATTTAAGTTGATCAAGCATAAAAACAGACACGGGCTCTGTCCCAAGGATCTCCCCCCACCTAAGTCAGAGACAGCTGCGGAAACAGAGCTGCCGGAAAGCTGGTGGTGGCCGTGGCAGTGGCGGTTCTGTCCGTTCTGCTTCTTTTGTGTGTTGTTCTAAAGGAGCAGCCAGTCAGGCTCACCTTTCAGGGCAGACAAAACGGTCCCCTTTATCTCTGAAGGAGCCACTTAGATCAACCAAACTGGCCACAGGATGTCACTGTTACTCCACACACACACAATAGCCAGTGAGCCTTTCTGCCAGGGGTTGGATCTGGCAGGACCTGGGCTCCCCTCGGCCTCCCCTCTTACAGAATTGTCATCCCTTTGGGTGGCACGCCACCAGCCAGCCGCGCTTGCCCTATAAAAGCCATCGCGCCTGACCTATTGTCTCAGTCTTCATATTGTTCTGTATCAAAAGGGAAAGGAAGAGAAAGAGAAGTGAAAAGAAGCAAAGGGGCAGCGTGCTCTCTCACATGGCAGGTGCTCCAAGAGTTGGACTTTGAACATTCTCTGACCGCGAATAAAACAGAGGGATTTTTCATATCTTTCATATGTTATATGAGGATAGGAACATCTTTTGCTTATCTTTGTTTTCTACCATTTCTGGAAAGGATATGGAATATTTAAGCAGTTGTTAAGCCATCTTAATTCTTCATGGGCTTGCTGCTTCGCACCCAAGCCTGACATGAGGCCAACACCTGTGAACACTGTCCCTTTTCCCCAACAAAGCACCTACATCTTCCTGCCACCCACTCCTGAAACACCTCCGAGACTCAGGGGCCAGGCAAGGGCCAGGAAGAAAGCACGCCCAGCAGCTGGCAAGCGAAGGCCACTTCAAAGTTGGCCTGATGAGATTCTCATCAGGGAGCACTCCGGTAGCCACCGTTGAGCAAAAGAATCGCCTCGATTCCTGGCTGCCAGCTAGTCCTGCTTCCCTTTGCAGCCCCTCCAAAGCGATGGTTTTCTAGCCATGGTTCCTCCACCCTCCAGTTGTCCCTGCCATTCTCAGCGTAGAGCCTACACAGTCCTTGGCACAATATGGTTAAGGTGAAAACCTAAGACAAATGTAGCCAAGCGGGGAGGGGTGTTTGGGGTAGTCAGAGAGTCATTTCACAATGCAACATAAAAAGAAATCACAGAATAAAGGTACTTTGAATCATAATGAGGGGGAATGACTTTGGCCTTTTAAAAATGACTACTTTATAACATAGCCTAGAAGTAGCTTTCATTTTGATGAGAATTAAAAACAGTTGAAGCCTCTCTGCCATGAGTCGCCCCACTTTTGCTACACCATAATAGCAGTAAGGATTAAAATGAAGAAAGCAGGCAGTTGCCGGCAGAGCACCCATTTGAGAAAGGAATGTTTTATTTCAGCACTTGCTAAGATGAGTGCAGTAGCTAAGAGGTAGAGCTACATCTACGAAGTCTGACAACTAAATTTGTAAAGTCATCCTAGACAAAGCGGTGCATCCGTCATTGCCGAATATCACCATGGTCACCTTTGAAGTACTTCCCTTGACAAGCTCTGCACTGACTCCTGTGCCTAGTCGACCCTTCAAAGCAATTTTAGAACTCTTTCTGGAATGGCCATAGGGCACACAAAAATATGCAACAACAATAATGAACGCCACTCAGCAAGATATCCCACCACGTTGACACAAACACAGCTGTGGAACAAGGATATACCAAGGTTTGGGAACCTTATAGAGTTGTTTGTGCAGGGCTGCCAACGTACGTCCATGGTGGCAAGTTCACGAACCTTATTGCCAGCTATCATATGATAATATTCCGGTGGTCCTTCCAGAAAAAATTTCCAAAATTGCTTTGCAAGGTGGACTAGGCACAGGCCTGGGTGCATAGCTTCCCAAGGGAAATACCTCAAAGGTGCCCATAGTGAAACTCGGCAATAAGGGATGTAGCAATTTTTCTAGGAGGAGTTAGCAAACTTTAATTCAGACCTCATATGTCAATGTAGTTGATGGAGTCTATGTTAATTTCCACATCGATGATCTTTTTCACGTGTCAATCTCAACGTAAGAAAGCATTTCATTATTCTGACTTGAACCGGCTTGGATTGGTGTGAGGAACAAACAGCCTGAGACACAGGAGAAAAGCAGCAGGATATACAGAGCCCAAAAAGGCACAGAAAGAACCCAGGCCGAGACAACTACCTTCACCGCACTTGCCTCAGAACTTGAGAAATTCCCTCACGGACATGGTTTAGAATTAATGCCAGAACAAAATACGCCCAATAATTGCAATTTGTTTCTCACTCATACGGCAGATTTCTTCGGACCATCTACTTTGTCTGAAGTGTAAAGACAGCAATAAACAAGGTAGCAGGTTCCCTGCCCTCATAATGTTGGCTTGGAGACAGATAAATATGCAACTACAACACAGAGTCACAGGGTTGTGTGTGATAAAGGGTTTAGCTGGCCGCATCCCCAGCTCCTGGGATCTCTAAACCAGGGTTTTTCAACCTTTTTTTTTATCACACTGCACACTTGAATCTGTAGCTAAACTTTCGTGGCACATTTAAATTATGTTCATCAAAAAAAAAAAAGTAAAAAAAAGAATATACTTACTGTGCTTTGAACTTTTTTCTAAAATAATTTTATTAATGATCTTTTAAAAAAATTTTTTATTAAATTATAGCTATGTACATTAATGCAATCATGGGGTACAATGTGCTGGTTTCATATACAATCTGAAATATTTTCATCAAACTGTTTAACATAGCCTTCATGGCATTTTCTTAGTTATTGTGTTAAGGTTTTTATATTTCGAATTTCCTAAGTTTCACCTGTACCCTTCTAAGATGCACCATAGGTGTGGTTCCACCAATTACCCTCCCTCCATCCCAGTTGTCCCGGCCTGGGTTCTTTCCTCCCCACTCCCCTTGCCCCTTTCCCCATATTCTTGTGCTATAGTTGGGTTATAACCTTCATATGAAAGCTATAAATTACTTTCATAGTAGGGCTGAGTACATTGGATACTTTTTCTTCCATTCTTGAGATACTTTGCTTAGAAGAATATGTTGCAGCTCCATCCATGTAAACATGAAAGAGGTAAAGTCTCCATCCTTCTTTAAGGTTTTATAATATTCCATGGTGTACATATACCACAATTTATTAACCCATTCATGGGTTGATGGGCACTTGTGCTTCTACCATGACTTAGCAATTATGAATCAGGCTGCAATAAACTTTCAAGGCACACGTAAGATCCCTTCACGGCACCAGATGAAAACACCACTCTAAACTCTAAGGATTTCAAGAGATTGGAATATCTGTTACTCAGGTGGAGTTTCTCAGACCACACCTGACAGTTTATGCTGACGAGATGACTCGGCATGGGGACTGGCCACACCACAAAGACCAAGGTTACAAGTTGGGGCATGAGCCTTGAAGTGTCAGCCTCACCTTCACGGAGAAGAAGGGGCCTGGTGACGGAGTTCAGTTGAGTGCCAATGATTTGATCAACCAGGTGATATAAGAGGCCTTAATTAAAACAAGCTCAGGTGATCTTCCTTGGTCCCTCATTCACATGCCAGGAAGGTAACGTGTCCTGAGGACTTTGGGCACTCTCATTTTGGAGACATCCCAGACCTCTCCCTCTGCAGCTCTTCTGCCTGGCTAAGCACAGCCCATTCACTGAGTTCTGTGAGTCCCTCTGGTGAATTATTGAACTTGGGAGGTCTGTGAGGATCTAGATTTATACCCAATTAGTTTTAAGGGTGGGCCCCGGGCCCCCCCAAAATGATGGCTGATGTCGGACATGTTGAGCAGACTACTATCTGTGCTGAGGACTGTCCTCAGCCTGCAAGGCTTGGCCCCACTCTGGGAAGGTTACAAGAGAGGAAATACGTGGCATTCTGTAACACACAAGGGAAGAGTGCTCAGTTCAGACCGTGGGGGAAGAGAAATGCCAGGAACCCTTCCTAGAAAAACTACCTATGGCACCTGCAGGAAGGATGGTAAGCATTTTGAGCTCAAAGTAATTCTTTAGCAAAGAAGATTCAATTCCACAAAGGACGTTTTGTTCTCAGCAAGGAATGGTCATTTTTTCAAAGACCCAAGATACAGAAATCCTTTCCGTTTTGCTCAGGAAGTTCCCCTGACTGTGGTGGACCCAGGCAACAACCAAAGAAGTTCAGGCTCTCAGAGAGCACGGATCAGACGAATGGCTAACCACACCCCAAAATGGCGCTATGGCCATCCAGGGCTTTGTTTGGAAGATCTCTGGGTTACACGCAAACACCAAGGTGGAGCCTGGGGGTCATCCACTCATCGTCTGCACTCTGCCTCTCATGAAAGGGAGACTTCTTTAACCTCCCTTTGCAGAGAAAAATTACTAGGCACTGAAAGTTCATAGATTTATTTAACATAAACAGTAAGTTCCTAGTAGAGGAGGCAGGCTATTGAAGTACAACTTGGCCTTTTCTTTTGAAGGTGCTTATTTATGAAGTGCTTCCTGAGGAAGTGCAATTCATTCGGTTCCTCCCTTCCCTCCCTGCCAATCAAAATACACTCTCCTACAGAATCTGGTAACAACTCTAAGGAGAAAATGACTGAAGAGACTTCAATTGTTTACCCTAGACAATGTCAGCACTGAACTTACCACCCTAGATGGAAACGATCTACTTATATGTAAATTTGTCACCTTAGTCTTAGTCTACACAAGAACATAGACCATATGTGTACCCTCAGCCCCCACCACAGAGGTAAGACAGTTAGTCAATAAATGTCTTTTCAGTCAAAAGAGGTTAAATAATAACTCTAACCAGAAAGAGAAATCTCTAGTACTGTAATTTCTGGGATGAGAACATAGCCCTGTTTTGAGTTAACTCCTATTGGGGCAGAATGCCCCAGTGAGTCCAGCCCTAGTCAGTGATTGCCTATACAGGGCCCCGATGCACACACAAGGGAAGACTCTTACATCATCCACTTCCTCCTTCTCATCTTCATTCATTAGCAAACATTGATGGAGCCCCTGGCGCTAATTGCTGGGGATATAGCTGGGAACAATTCCATCCTAACAGAGCTTACATTCTCATGGAGGAAACAGCCTAAATAAGTAGCGTGTAGAGCCTATCATTATGGCAATAAGTGGTAGGGGCACAAAGCAGAGACAGTGGAAAGGACACATGGGTGGAGAGGGACGCAATTTCAGAAGAATGACCAGAAGGGGCCTCGAATTTGAGCAAAGACCTACAAGGGGTGGGGACAAGCTGAGTGAACTCCAGGGGGAGAACATCCATGAAGAGGGCACAGAAAGTGCACAGATTTGGAGATGAGGGTGTGTCTCGCATCGCAAAGAGAAGCAAAGAGATCCAGGTGGCAGAACAGAGCTAAGAGCACAGAGGAAGGAGCCAGCTGAGAGCACCTTGCAGCAGATTCTACCCTGAACGGCACAGACAGCCTTTGGGAGGTTTCAAGCAGAGCCTATGACCTCACATGTTTTAACAAGATCATGTGAGCTGCTGGGCCAAGAATAGGTTGTAGGGAGCAAGAGGGAGCAGGGAGACCAGCCAGGAGCTATTGCAGAAGCCCAGCAAGAGACACGGGCAGCTGGGAACACGGTGGCAGTGGCTATAGTAGAGAAGAGGGTCAAACCTGGGTAGAATTTGAAGGTAGCAATCACTGGGTTATTAACAAATCAGACATGGAATGTCAGTGAAAGAAAGGAGTCAAAGACAACACTGAGGTGTGGTGCTAGCTCCTGGAAAGATGACTCTTACTAAGATGGAGAAGGCTAGAAAAGTGCAGATCTCAGAAGAAAACATCTGGAGTTCAGGTGAGACCCACTAACCTTGAGATACCTGCTGGGCATGCAAGTGTTTTCTCATCCTGATGAGGAGGTAATAATTATACATTTGTGTCTCTGTATTTTACACAGAGAGAGAGAGGAATGAGACAGCAACTTAGGGGAGAGGTCCAGACTGGAGATAGGTCCGGTTTGGAATTAACAGCTTCCAGATGGCATCAAACTCCAGCGAAGGAATGAATTCATCAGGAAAATGAAGAAGAATAAAGGAGACAATATTTATCAATTTCCTAGAATTGACATCAATACTAACATGCATCCCACTAAACACATCCCACTCCCAGTCTTTTCTTGCCCATAAAGCCAGGACCGAACCCACTGAGTCTTTGCCACAGCAGATAGGTGAACTTGAACTTGGGGTGAAGGTGCAGCCGTTGGCCTCTCAAAGCGTAGCTTGTGTCTGGCAGGGTAGTGTTCCGTGCATCGGGACCTTGAGAAGAAGTAATTATTTCAACATAAATAACAACCAAAAATGGCTCTAAAATTTCCTAAAACCAAAATGAGGGTAGGGTGGAAGGCTGCAGTTGGGAAGGGACCAATTGCATCCCTTTTTCACCTTCTGTCCTTGTCCTTTCTTGAGAAAGTGAAGACCATGTCCCTGCTTTCCCTTCTACTTTCCTGTGGGTGACTTTAGGCTGCTCCACAAGCCACATCATATGTCATTCAATAAAGCCAAATGTCTAAATGCATACCTACATGTGATTCAGAGAAGGTAACTTCAGAGAAAATGCACAAATCAGGAAGAAAATAACTTGCCAATCCAAGAGTCTCAATTTGGGGCTCAAAATTAAAAAAAAAAAAACAAACTAACATCCTGGCTGCCCTGTGGTGCATAACAACAAAAAGATACAGAGGCTTTGCTCCTAACTGTGGCAGAGGCAAAAGAGTACCACAGGGTGAGGGCCCCCGGGGACAAGGGGAAAGTCTTAGGCAAATGCTCCATGAATTTGCTGTCTCTGAAAAAAACATGAACATTTCCAAGCAGAGGAGACTTTAAGTTCAAAGACAAGCATCACTTCTTCCTGACTCCTCTAAAGGGCGATCCCCTGATCTTGGACTCCCAGAAGCCAGGATAGGAACGTCAAAACCAACAGCAGCTGCTCAAAATTGCAAAGCTGGAAGACTCCAAGCCCAAATCGCCAACCCAGAACATTCTCTACACCACAGCAAACTAGTTTTGAACTTAAAAGACACCAAAGAACAAATAAAAACCCTCATTACGATTTGAATCATCTGAATTTAAATAACCCAAGCTCTCTACTCTGCATTAGCGATGAAATACTTTCCTACGTGGTAAAAGTTCAAGGTGCCCCAATGAGGAACACACCAAAGTTCTTAAACAAGAAAGGCGGGAGGTATTTGTTGGTCTGTTTGAAGATAACTGCTTGTATTCGGTCTAATTTGTCTTAATAAACAGATATTATTCCGAAGAGAAAAAAAAAAGAAAATATTACTTTCATTCCTGGCAGAGTTGATGGTGGCGGTCTGGTTTCCAGCTGTGGGCAAATGGCCTTTCCCGAGCCTCCAGATGGGACAGCCCTGGGCACCCCGTCCATCTGCACAGGACGGGGTCAGCCCGTGAAAAGCACAATATTGAAGACAGAGCACAGGCACGCGCCCTCGGGGAAGAAGAACTGGGACTGGGCCCGACCCCCTTCTTCCTCGAACCCACCATCAGGTGAAATCCTTCTCCCCCTCTTCCGGGAGGAGAGAGGCGGGGCTGTGACTGCTGGCGAAGCCACACCATGTGGCTGTCACTTCAGAAGACTGGAAGCCCCGCGAGCATTATGCTTCACGAGAGGAACTACAGTCCCCTAAGAAGCACCTGCGATGGCAAGTTACGTGCAGAGCATCTGGCCCCGTGCCTGGAGCATGGTAGGTGCCCCCCGAAATGATAGTTTCTATGATGGAGCAGAAGGAAAAGGGACGAGGGAGGGCAGAGAGGGGAGGGGGGAGGGAGGGAGGAGAACCGGCGTGGGGGGGACGCTGGAGAAGACCCAGGCAGAGAGCCTGCACGTGTGCGTGGTGGGGACCGTCGTGGGCCGGCGGAGACGTGCTGCTGGAGGGAACAATGTGCGTCTGCTACGTGCGGGAGCCACAGCCACTGTCACTGAGCGCTGTGCTGAATGGAGTGGAAGAAATGCTCTTAAACCCGGGACTCCATGAGGTAATAATATTCCCAGCGAGCCCACGCCTACAGAAACACACCCAGCAAGCGAGCTTTCCAGGAGCCCCTCTAAGTTATAACAAGCTCCCTATCTCCCGCTGCCAGGATGCAGAGAAAAAATGAAAGCCAGTTACCAGCTACGTTATAAACTTAGTGACCTGCTTCACCTCCCTTGGTTTAGTGACGAGCTCGGCTGCCTTTTGGGCACGGAGAAAGAAACAGAAGGCAAGGATTAAGTTTCCTGGCTTTTGAAGTCATTAAGAGTCAAAAATGCTTTCAGCTGGCGTTTCTCTGTGTTACTCAGTCGGCTTTGATGGATTTATTTTCTTTGCCCTATTTCATGCAAGTTGCTGGGGCCAATTTCTGCACGTTGCCAGGGAGGTTTATTGGATGGACACTAGGTGGCGCTGTCTCCCCAGACGTCTCCATTCTCTTGTAGGCTTTGCAGAGACCGGTTTCATTAAAGTCGTCCTTAGAGCTTTCTAACTTGCAGTAAAGAGTGAGGAATTCAATGGTCAGAAAGGCACTCACTCACTTTCTCCAATCTGTGGGTCTGTGAGCCCCAGGAGAGCGGTAGAATCCTTTATGCACTTCACACTCTCACAATTTTATTTCTCTCTGTAGCAAGAGGAGCTATTAGAAAGTCGCACTGAATTGAGATACTCAGAGTCAGCAGTTCATTTTGGACTCATGCATTTTGATTGGTTTTACAAACTTTTTTTTCTTATTACAATTTACCAGTGACTTTCCAATTTATTGTTTGTTTCATTCTATGACGGTGTACTTGAGGACATTTCTATTTCTGCTAAAAGACAAGATCTCTTGTATGGATTGGAGATCAGGAGATTGTGAGTCTTGCAGCTCTAGAATAGACTGCGTAGTATATTCCCCTGGGATTTACGGAATAGCAGCAATGGTGGCAGGGTGGGGGTGGGGGGAGTATCCGCTGTGAAGAGAAGACGGTGCATTAGCACAGTAAAGCCCCTTTGCTAACATCACACAGTCGAAAGTACGGTTAGGCCCTAAGCCTCCTGCTTCCTGATGCAAGGCTTTCTTCATGACATTACACAGTCTCCTTAAGTCCAAATATCTACACATGCATGGCTTGATAATGCGTGTTACATGGTTGAAAATTATTACCAGGCTATATCTGTAATTCTAAATGGAAATGCCAAGAAACCCAGTGGCTCCTAAGCAGCATGTATAGATTCAAGAGAAAAGCAATATTCTAACTTCTGGCAAAACGTCAAGTATCAAGGATATCACTTACCACGGCTGATTTTATAAGGATGCCACAGAGAGACCAGCAAACTGCCTCATTCCAAATATCTGCCATGGTTCCTCCCAGGGGCCAAGGAGCCAGGTGGCAGAGTCCCAGACTTTTCTCTCAGATCTTTTCTCTGAAGTGTTCCCAATCCCTCTGCGCTCTCTCTCAAGAACCTGGCTTTCCAGAGCAGAATTAATCAGAGCATGAGCTTAGGATACCAGCTACTGATGACAATGTGTACAGCCTATGACTGGAGGAATGAATCTGATCTGAAATCAAAAATCTGTGTTTTCCTTGATATTTATAGATCTTTTTATTTGGACTTGTTAACCTGGAATTTGTGTTAGTCAATTTTACACTGATGTGTATTTTGCATGCTCTCTAACTTCAATTACTAAAGGATTAGCATGCTTCTCAAGCGAAGGGTCGACTCGTGTTTCTAGTATCCCTCCCCCCAGTTTCGTCTAGAAACCAGAATAAGCCACTTGATTCCACTAGTTTGGATTTTTCTGATTTTGAAAACTAAATTGCTCATTTCCAGTTACAGGCAAGATGTCCAAAAATTCAGGTTTAGGGTTTTTATTACCTTTTTCATTAACAACATGTGAAATTTTTTACTAGTACCACTAGATACCAATTTTAAATCAATTAAAATAGAAATTTAAGAGTTGCCGGGAGGGAAGAATTAAGGAAGTATCCCATTTTCCAGAGAATGAAATAATATAAATGAAATATATTTATTTATTAACTCATTCAGGTGTTCGTTTATGGAACATCAATTCTTTTATGTAGACAACACTTGTTACATTATGAACCTCAGGTCTTGGGAGGAGAAGATGGTGAACCAGAATCACCCAGTCTATACATATTCTGTGAATAAATGAAGAATGAATGAATGAGTTGCATAAATATTATCTTTTTTTAATTGAGACAGAGTCTCATTTTGTCACCCTCAGTAGAGTGCTGTAGCATCATAGCTCACAGCATCCTCAAACTCTTGGGCTCAAGTTACTTTCTTGCCTCAGCCTGCCTAGTAGCTGGGACTACAGGTGCCCGCCAAAACCCCCTGGTATTTTTTTTTTTTTTAGCAGGCTCAGGCCAGGTTCGAACCCACCAACCCTGGAGCATGTGGCTGGCGCCCCAACCATTGAGCTACAGGCACCCACATTAATATTTTTTTAATTCAACTTTTTTAGACATAAAAATATTTTATTCTTTGTTATGTACTTTGACTTTTTAAGATTGTTTTAAAATTTATTTTTTAATTGACACAATAATTGTGCATGTTTATGAGCTACATAGTGATAGTTGATGCATACGATGTTTAGTGATCAGATCAGGGTAACCAGCGTATCCATCATCTCAAACATGTGTCATTTCTTTACATTGAGAACATTCAATATCTTCCATCTAGCTATTTGAAACTATATAATATGTTATTGTTAACTATCATCATCCCACAGAGACAGAGAACACTGGAAGTTATTCCTCCTATCTAGCTGTGATTTTGTATCCTTTAACAAATCTTTTCCTATTCCCCTAAATTCTATTTAATTGATTTCACTAACATAAGATCTGGCTACAAAAAAAAGTTTCACTAACATATGATCTGGCTGTATAAAACCCTGGGCTACATTTGATTCAAGTTCTTTTATGATGAATACGTGCAGCTTTATCCTCTGCTGATAACCAGTTTATTCCCTTGGTGGCAACCCGGCCTTTGGGAAATTCACAGTCCCCAAAATCAAGAATCCAAATGTCTCCAGGGTCAAGGTGGTTGTAACAAAAGTGAATCAGGCTGGGCTAGGCTAGGACTGAGTCGAACTGGAGAGCAGAGCTCAAGTGCTTCTAAAGGGGCAACTGGTGATTATTGTCGGGGGAAACAAAGATGTTTTAGAAAATCCGTATTGCTATGCAAAATCTCTTATTTTTAAATGATAACAAGAGATGTTGTTAGAACACTGTTCAGGCCAGATAAAACATGTTTGGGGGCTGGATCCAGGCTGTCAACCTGAAACCTCTGATGTATAGTTTCAGATTAAATGAGCCTTTTAGAGACAATAATTAACTTAATCCACTAAAATAGTTCAGAAATACCTGGCTTTATGAAGATGGCTGTCTTCTGAGCTACATTTTTTTTAATTCCTAAATGGGAACATTTGATAATTAAACATAGAGCCATCTTATTGATACATCCTCTTCATATCACCAAAACAATAAGCTCATGCAGAAGTCTGAACCAGAAGCGAGGAAGAACCTTTGCATGGAAAAGTTACTTACATTTCAGCGTCTCTGACATTTTTTAATGAAAAATAAACAGTTTGAACTTCTGTAAAAGGCTCCTTAACATGTAGAAGAATAAGGTATTTTTATTATCTTAGCAGAATCTAGTATAGTGGCTCAAATAAATCCATACATTTAATATGCAAACAAGGTTACAAAAGAATTTCTATATTATTACTCCATAGTTTTTCTCTCTTCTAAAAGCAAAGAAAAAGTCTGTCAGTGCTTTAGATCATTTATTCACTCAGTAAACATTTATGGAGCTCCTAGAATAACCAGGCACCCTAGGATACAAAGTTAATTACTCTCTGAAGGCTTTTCAGTACAGAGTCTACCTTTCAATAAACTGTGCTCCATACAAATTACTCTCTAACAAATCTATTATAATACAGTTTTGATATCCTGATAATGGAGACTTGAATAGGTCAGGTGATCCCTGTTTAGAGAAAACAAGCATAAACTGGACAAAGTTGTCTTTTAAAAAATGTGTTTCATAAATAAAGGACTTTCAGCATGCAGAAACCTACTGGAGGCAAAAAACAAATTAAGGTGCTTGCTTTGGTAGCACATATACTAAAATTGGAATGATACAGAGAAGATTAGCATGGCCCCTGAGCAAGGATGACATGCAAATTCGTGAAGCGTTCCATATTTAAAAAAAAAAAATTAAGAAGCATTTATACGGTGCATCTTAGAAGGGAACAGGTGAAACTTACTGAATGCAGAATATAAAGGTCTTAACACGATAGCTAAGAAAATGCCATGAGTGCTATGTTAACTAGTTTGATGAAAATATTTCAGATTAGCCCGGCGCCTGTGGCTCAATGGGCTAAGGCACCAGCCACGTACACCTGAGCTGGCGGGTTTGAATCCAGCCCAGGCCCACCAAACAACAATGACGGCTGCAACCAAAAAATGGCTGGGCGTTGTGGCAGGTGGCTATAGTCCCAGCTACTTGGGAGGTGGAGGCAGGAGACTCGCTTGAGCCTAGGAGTTGGAGGTTGCTGTGAGCTGTGATGCCACAGCACTCTATTCAGGGTAACAGCTTGAGGCTCTGTCTCGAAAAAAAAAAAAGAAAGAAAAAGAAAATATTTCAGATTGTACATGAAGCCAGCACATTGTACCCCATGATTGCATTAATGTACACAGCTGTGATTTAATAAAAAAAAAAAAAAAAACAGGAAGCATTTATTCCAGTACACAATGACTGCTAGAGCTTTGAGTAAGAATAAAGGAAGTCTATGGCCTCTTGCCTGGGCTGTTCTGATGCTCTCCTTCCTCAGCTCAGTTGCAAGAATATAGCCATAGCAACTTGGGGTGGCTGCAGTTTAAACCAAGGAACTTTGCTTCCAAACAAGGGAGACCTGCCTTGGGGTATGGGGGGAAGGACAAACTTCTATGACTGCAGTTTTCTAGACCAAGATTGCATTTCCTGGTTTAAAGTGAGTGACCAATCAGGCAGAAATTTAATGGGGCAATCTTGGAATTTAGAACATGATAGAAGAGCTAAGATAAGCTCCCCATACATCTCTGGCTGACTGCTAAACTATACATATGAGGAGACCTGAAGGACCCTTAGGAAATGTGAAAACCAAGGCAGACTTGAGAATGGCTCCAAATTTGAATGTGTTCTTCGATCACACACAACTCAATTGGCATAGTAGAAAAGTCTAATGGGTTCAAGGTGTTTGAACAGAGCTTGAGCCTGAATCATTAGTTGACTATTAAACTGTACAGACAGAAGAATGACCCCTAGAGAGCCAGATTTAAAACCAAAAATAGGAAAAAGATAGGCAGAAACATCAGCATTTGCACACTATGAGAAAGATGAATTCCACAATATAAACTACTAGACATGTTAAAAAACATGAAAGTGTAACCCAGACTTGGAAGGGGCAATTGTTAGAAGCTACATGCTAGTCTTAATACACAAGACTTCAGACAGCTATTAAAAATATATTGAAAGAATTAAAGAAAACTAAAAATAACCCCCCAAAACAAACAAAACAAAAGAATGAAAACTAAGTAATAAAAGAACAAAGAATTGAAGAAAACAATATTCAAAGGGTAAAGAAAATATGCTAACAACCAGTCAACAAATAAGGAGTCCCCAGAGAGAAATAGAAAATGTATAATAAGGAGTCCCCAGAGAGAAATAGAAAATGTATAAAAGAACCAAACAGAAATTCTAGTGCATATAACTAAAATAATAAATTCATAAAAATAAATGCAAACTTGAAATGGCAAAAGAAAGAAGAAGGCACTTTAAGATAGATCAATATAAATTATTAAATCTGAAAAGCAGTGAGAAATAATGAAATAAAGGAAAATGAACAGATGCTCAGAGACTCAGTAGATAATGTCAAGAATTCCAAAGTATGTGTAAAGGAAATTCTGACAGAAGAGATGGGAAACATATAGAAAAATAGCTGACGGAATAATGGCTGAAATTTTCCAAAACTGGATAAAAATTATTTATTTACAGATCTAGAAAGCTCAACAAATATCAAATAAAATAAACACAGAGAGAATCACTTAGAGATGCATCATTGTCAAACTGCCAAAAGCCAAAAAACAAAGATAAAGTCTTAAAAGCAGAAAAATGATTTACCATGTACAAAAGAATTATATAATTAGCAGCTGACTTTTCATCAAAAACAATGTAATTTAGCAAGCAGCAGAATAATATATTCAAAGCTTTGAAAGAAAAAAAGTCAACCATAAATCCTATATCATATAAAACCATTGTTCAAAAAGAAAGTGAAGACATTTCTAGATGAACAAAAGTTGAGAAAATTCCTTCATAGTAGGAACAGTGTGACAATAAATACTCAAATTCCAGTTCTCCAAGATGAAAAGAAATGATATCAGATGGTAATGGGATGCTTAGGAAGCAATGAAAAGAATTTAAAAATGGCAAATAAGTAGGTAAATATTAAAGATTGAAGACTATATTTTTTTTCTTTAATTTCTTTATAAACATGACATTGTTTAAAACAATAATTATAACACCATAATCTTAGGTTTATAACATATATTACAATACCACTAAGAAGGAACAAAGCAATAGAGCTGTATTAATTTCCACATTTTTCTCAAATTAATTATTTACCTGAGATTATGATAAAACTAAAGATAAATATTGCAATCCATAAAGCAACCAACTGTTAAATTTTTCAAAAGATATAGCTAAAAAATCAACAGAGAATTTTAAACGGTACACTAAAAATGTATTTCTTTAACATGAAAAAGTTAGCAAAAAGGAATAGAAGAACGAGAAAAAAGACATTGAGTTTTATAGGAAAAAAATTAGCAAAATGGGAGCAATAAGCTCAATGATATCAATAATTACATTAAATATAAATCAAACCAATGCTGCAGTCAAAAAGCAGAAATTATCAGACTGCATAACAAAACAAGATTCAATTTAAATATATGCAGTCTGCAAGAGAAGTGGCTTAGGTTCACAAATGTTAAAAAGTATGTGAAAGATACCCCATGAATGCGGTAACCACAGGAGAATTAGAGTGGCCATACTAACAGCAGACAAAGTAGGCTTTAAGAAAAGACATATTACTAAAGGCAAAAAAGGAAATTTTATAATGATAAGCGTGTTTATATACCCAGAAGATACAACAATTATAAATGTATATGCACCTAACATAAGAGCTAAGATATAATGACATAAACCAGACAAAATTGAAAAGAGAAGTAGACAGTTCAACAATTATATGTGGAAAATTTAATACTCCTTTCTCAGTTAATGATAAATCATAACAGAAAATCTATAAAGATTTGAACAACTTGATCAAACTGACCAACATAGACCACTCAACCTAAAAATAGTAGAGGGCATATTCTTTTCAACAGCAAATAGAAGTCTTAGAAATCCCCAAATATTTCAAAATGAAATAACACATTTCTGAACATCCCAGGGTTCAAAGAGTAAATCACAAGGGAATTAGAAAAAAATCAGGCACTAAAGGTAAATGACCCAGTATTTAAAATGTATGCGTTGCCACTAAAATATTGCCTAGAGAAAAATGTACATGCTTATATTAGAAAAGAAAAAATTCAAATCAATGATGTATGTTTCCACCTTGAAAAGTTAAAAAAGGTGGGGGGGAGCAAATTTAACACAAAGTAATAGAAAGAAAGTAATAAAAACCAAGGCAGGGCAGTGCCTGTGGCTCAAAGGATTAGGGCGCTGGCCCCATATGCTGGAGGTGGCGGGTTCAAACCCAGCCTGGCAAAAAAAAAAAAAAAAACCAAAGCAGAAAAAAACTAAAAAAAAAAGAATAAGGCATAGAAGAAAATCAGTAAACCAAAAGTTGGTTCTTTGATATAAGCAACAAAATTGAAACACTAGACTAGCTAGGATGCCAAAATTAAAAAAAGAAAAACAAAATTTACCAAACTTGGGAATGAAAGAAGAAACAGGACTACAGATATGACAGAAATTGAAAGGCTTATGAAAATATTACAACTTTATGCTAACAAATTTAATTATTTAATAGACTAATTTCTAGAAAGACACAAATTACCAAAATTAACTCAAGAATAAATAGATATTTTATATATAGATATGCCAAGAAATTGAATTCATAATTTAAAGTTTCCCCATGAAGTTTAGACATAAAAGGCATCGTCACTGAATTCTAACACTTAAGAAAGAAATAATACCAGTTCTACAAAAACTCTAAAGTACATACCAAATAGTACTCACCAAATAGTGCAGAAGGGAATACTTCAAAGGCATTCTATGAAGCCAATATTTACCTGATACTAAATCCAGATAAAGGCATTACAATAAAAGGAAAACTATAAACTAATATTCCTTATGAACATAAATTTTTTTTTTTGCAGTTTTTGGCTGGGGCTAAGTTTGAACCCTCCACCTCCAGCATCTGGGGCTGGTGCCCTACTCCTTTGAGCCACAGGAGATTTTTTGCACCACCCCTAGATTTTTAAATTCTTAAGAAAATATTAACAAATCAAATTTAGAAGCATATGAAAAGGATTATACACAAAGCCAAATAAAGCTTTGTTTCATGAATGCAAAGATTTTAACATCCCCAAATCAATTAATGTAAAATACCATGTCAATAGAATAAAGAGAAAACTTATCAATTATCTCAATACATGTAGAAAAATCATTTGATAATCTGCTATAAAGTCTCACAAAATTAGGGCGGTGCCTGTGGCTCAAAGGAGTAGGGCACTGGCCCCATAGGCCAGAGGTGGCAGGTTCAAACCCAGCCCTGGCCAAAAACTGCAAATAAAGTCTCACAAAATTAGGAATGAAAGATAGTGCCCTCAACTTGGTAAAGGAATTCTGCAGAAAACTTTTACATCTCACATCATATTGAAAGACTGAAGCCATCCTCCTAAGATCAGGAACGAGGGAGAAATATGTGTTCTGACCAATTCTATTCAACTCTGTGGGACACAGCAAGACAAATAAATAAAAGGTGTACAGATTGGAAGAAGGAGGAGAAAGAAGAGGAGGAAGAGGAGAACAAAAGCTATCATTATACACAGACATAATCTTTTGTGTAGAAAAGTCTAAGTAATCTACAAAAACTAGTAAATAAATTTAGTAATATCACAGTTACAAGACTAATATGCAAAAATCCAATGAATGGTATTTTTTATGTATTAGCACCAATGAATTCAAAAATACAATTAAGAAAACAATTTCATTCACAAAACCATCAACAATAATAAATACTTAAAAGTAAATTAAATGAAGGAAATACAAACCTAAATCAAAGAGACCTAAATAATGGAGAGTTGTAACTGTTTATGTATTAAAAGTTTCAATATTGTAAAGATGGAAATTCTCTCCAAATTGATCTTTGGATTCAACAGAAGTTCTTGAACTGTTGGCCTCAAGCAATCCCCCTGCCTCAGACTCCCTTTACTGACTGATTCAAAACTTACTATAAAGCTATAGTAATCAAGACAATGTGGTATTGGTGTAAGGACAGACATATAGATAAACACAACAGAATAGAGAGTTCAGAAATAAACCAAAACACATAAGCAATTGATTTTCAACATAGATGCCAAGGAAATTTAATGGAGAAAGAATAGCCTTTGCAAGAAGCCTTAAATCGTGATTTAATCAGGTCCCATTTGTTCATTTTTGTCATTGTTGTGATTGCCTTTGGGGTCTTCTTCATAAATTCTTTGCCTAGCCTCATATCTATAAGAGTTTTTCCAACTTTTTCATTCAGAATTCTTATAATTTCATGTCTTTGGTTTAAATCTTTTATCCATTGTGAGTTGATTTTTGTGAATGGTGAGAGGTGCAGATCCTCTTTCAGTCCTTTACGTGTGTCTGTCCAACTTTCTCAGCACCATTTTTTGAACAGGTATTTTTTCCCCCCAGTGTGTGTTTTTATTTGCTTTGTCAAGAATCAGATTGGAATATAAGGATGGTTCCATCTCTGGGTACTCTGTTCTGATCCATAAGTCTATGTCTCTATTTCGTGCCAATACCATGCTGTTTGGGTTACTGTAGCCTTGTAGTATAGCTTGAAGTCTGATAAAGTGATGCCTCCCACTTTGTCCTTATTATGTTAAGGCTGCATTGGCTATTTAGGGTCTTTTCTGGTTCCATATGAAGCATAGAACTATTTTTTCTGGACCTGCAAAAAAAATGGCATTGGTATTTAAAAGGGGATTGCATTGAATCTGTAAATCACTTTGGGTAGTACACTCATTTGAACAGTGTTGATGCTGCCAATCCATGAGCATGGGGTGTTTTTCCTTCTGTTTGCATCCTCCACAATTTCTCTCCTCGGTGTTGGATAACAATGGAGACCACTGTGCTAGGAGAAGTATAGCAAGAATGAGAAAACAAACACCACGTATACTCAATAGTAAATTGTAACTAGTTAATCACCACTTACGTGCCCATATGGAAGTAAAACTCAATGGGAATCAAGTTGACAAGAGGGTGGAGGAGGGTTTGGGTTAATTTACACTTAAATGGTACAATGCACACATTCCCGGAAAAGGCACACTTATAACTTTGATTTAAAATGTACAAAAGCAAAAGCAAATTATGTAACCAAAATGTGTATACCCCTGTAATATTCAAAAAATAAAAAAAGTCTAACATCTGCCAATCCAGAAAGAGTAAATGGCAAAAAAAAAAAAAAAAAATCACATGTACCCTATAAAGACATACAACTATTATGTACCCACAATAATGAGACGTTAAATATTTTTAAATAAAAGATGAAATATACTGAAAGAAATTGAGAAAAAAATTGTGCTGTAACAACTGAGTGCTCAGATACAAAGGGAAAAAAAGAACTTTAATTCTTACACTCCCACCATACACAAAAATCAACTCGAACGGATGCTGGAGCTGAAAGTACAAGCGAGCTAAACCATAAAACTCCTAAGAGAAAATTTTGTGTCACTTAGGCAAATTTTTTTAGATCTGACAGCAAAAGCACCAATAGAAAAGGAAAAAAATTGACAAATTGTACATCATCAAATATAAATATTTTGCTCTTCAAAAGACACCGTGAAAGTTAATCGAGGCCACAGAGAGAATATTTTTAAACATGCATCTTTTAAAAGACTTGTATTTGGAACATATAAAGCACCCTTACAACTCAACAAAAAGACAAAATTTTAAAATGACAAAAGATTCGAAGATACTTCCTAGAAGATGATATATATAAATGACAGAAAGTCATATACAAACATACTCAAAATCTTTAGTCAGTAGAGAAATGCAAATTTTAAATGTGATTTTAATGTATATCTTTACAAAAAAAAAAAATCCCTGAAATGGCTAAAATCAAACAGACTGACACCCCCAAGTGTTCACGTGAAAAATCAAGAAAATGCAAATTGAAGATGTTGGTGAGAATATAAAACTCCATGGTCTCACTGGAAAACCGTTGAGCAGCTTATTAAAATGTTTCCACTTGGCTCAATAATTTCACCCTGAGCAATTTCACCTGAGACATCTACCAAAGAGAAATGAAAATATATCCCTGAAAAGATTGTTCATACTAGCATTATTCATAATAGCCAGAAACTGGAAACCATCCAAACTGCTATTAACAGGTGAACAAATTAACAAGATAATGGTCTTTATATGATGGAATACTATTCAGTGATAAAAAGGAACTGCTGATAATGTGCAACAATATAAAAAGCATCATGCTAATTGAAGGAAGCTAGACAGAAACAGCTATATGTGTTATATGATTCCATTTACATAACATGTCCAGAAAAGGAAAACTGTGTAGCAGCAAGGACAGCCCTGGTCGCACAGGACTGGGAGGAGGAAAGAGATAGGGACTTCAAACATTCTTAAGTGAAATTTCAAGCTGATGGAAATGTTTTAAAACTGGATGGTGGGGATGGGTGCCCTACTGTGTGTATTTGCTCACACTCGCGCAGCTATCTCTTTGAAATGCATGATTTCATGCATGTAAGTCATTCCTCAATTATTTTTAAAAAATATAAGAGTTGATCCTTGCCTCATGGAGTTTGCAATCTATGCCTAATCTATGTTTTAATCTATGTTTGTAATTTATGTTCTTTCTAGATGATTCCCACCTATTCATCATAAGAATATGGAAAATGTCCAGGTAACTGATGCTCACACAGAATCGCTGATTTCTCCTATAAAAAGACTAAATTTTCACTGTATCTTCTCCATCCTTCCTCGTTTTTATTACTTCCTTAATAAATGTACATTGGCTGAATGAAAAAAAATGAGTAAAATAAGTAATGACAATTTAAAAATAAATAGATAGAAATCTTTCTCACTTCTAAAAATAAGTGGATTCTCTAGCGCGGTGGTGCTTTCTCAACTGCAAGCCACTTTGACCCCCGGGAGATGCTCAGTAAGCATCCTGCCTGGGCCTGACTCTGCTGGTAACTAGTGAATGGAGGTGGAGAGATGTCAGTAAATGACCTGCATGGCACGGGATAGTCCCCCAACTAAGAATTATCTGGCCTAAAATGTCAAGAGTGCCAAGGATGGGAAACTCTGCCCTGGACTGATCTAATGGCTTTTTCTGATAGAAAAATGATTAGATAATGATTAAATAATCTAATCTTTCATTGGATTAGATTTTTCTTAATCTGCAAATCATATGTCTACATATCATGTGTCAGCTGCTTATGATCTGTTCTCTCCAAAGACTTCACCTGCCTGTCTTTTCTTTGGGGCACTTGGCATAATACCTCAAGCATGATAGTTGCTCTAAATGGTTGATGAACAAAAAAAAATGAGGGATAAAATACAAGGACCCTATAAGGAAAGTTGTGCCACTTCAATCATTGCTTGTTGAACATCTGTTAAGACCAAAACCCGATTTTGCAAATAAATAAGTTATTCTACCCCTTTTCACAAGCTCTAAAAGAGTTGTGAAATGATGGTCTAATTTCTGAATTTACTTACTACAGCTAGGAATGTCAGTCTTCTGTTTTTCCGTAGAAACAACTTACTTTATAAATCTTTTTTCCCAGTTTCGTGTTCACGAGTTAATGTTATTATTGTCGATAATTGTCATTCTTATTACCCAGTGTAGGTATATATACATGGTTTTAGCATTCCTAGAGCTCATTGAAAAACCTGTTAGTTACCAGTAATTAGTAAATTTATAACACTTAAACATAAGCATTTTATTTTAAATTTGACATGCTCCACTCTCTTATTCTAATAAAAGAAATGAAACTCAATAATATTTTACTATCCCTCTGCCTCCATCCCAATTTTGGATAATTCTGGGGATTCTAAAGAGGATATAAGCCAGGCATGGTGGCTCACACCTCTAATCCTGACACTTTGGGAGGCTGAGGTGGGAGGATTGCTTGAGCTCAGGAGTTCAAGACCAGCCTGAGAAAGAGCAAGATCCCATCTCTACTAAAAAAAAAAAAATCGAAAAACTATCCAGGCATTGTGGCAGGTGCCTGTGGTCCCATCTACTTGGGAGGCTAAGGGAAGAGGATGAGCCCAGGAGTTTGAGGGATGAGCCCAGGAGTTTGAGGTTGCTCTGAAATAGGATGCCATTATGGGTGACAGAGTGAGACTCTATTAAAAAAAAAAAAGAGGACATAAATATAGTGGTAGTCATAATCACAGACTTCAATGATAGTTATGGAGAGGGAGAAAGATAGATACCAGAGATAGATTGACTTGTAGGCATAATATATATGTTTTTATTATTTATGTACAGTTAGATTACTAGACTATAAGTGTATGTATCTATCTCTATTTCATTTTGTTTATGTATAGTTATATTAATATACAAGTGTATGCACCTATCTACATTTATCTACCTATCCTATCCTTGTTTCCCTACATACATACAAGGTCAGACAATTAAGTTCACAAACTCATCCTAGAAAAAGTACTACATACCTCATTGGTGAATATCACCAGGGCCACCTTCAAAGTACCCCCATGGGAAGCTATGCACTGATGCCAGTGGCTAGTGCACCTGTCAAAGCAATTCTGGAACTCTTTTCCTAGGATGGCCATCAGAGCTGTCATCATTCAAAGGTCTAACAATTAAGTACGTGAACTCATTCCGGAGAAAGTGCTGCATGCCTCATTGTGGAATATCACTACTGTCACCAGGCATTTCTAGGATGACTTCATGATGAGTATATGAACTGACCTCACATACGCAATAATGACACTCTGAGTCTGTGACATAGTCTTCACATTTACATTTAAGAACTTCCACAGTTCGGCCAGTATCTGTCCAGTATCACATAACTCAGTTTCAGAAATTCTCTAGCTAAGACATATGGAACAACTCACATCTCTCAAAAAAGAGAGCCTTCTGAAAGCTCTGCCTCTGTTAACTCCCTAAAACCAAAAATGGGACAGACAAAATGGACTAGGGATTGTCTGTTTCTTTGAACTCATTTTCTAAAGAAAATAGCCACTTAAGATCTGCACTTCCAGAGGAAAACTAAGAAAAGAAATGTTCCAGCCCATTTATCTCTCGCAATCTCCCCCTGTCCTCTGGCAATTGTCTTCCACCTCTTCAACAGAATCTTACTGCAACTCTGTCCCCTTCCTTTCATGACTGCAGGTGTGTCTGTACCTTTATTATATAATATTAAAGACATAGAAAAGAGTATAATACAAGCATCATGTCCTACATTTCTTTATAATTTCACATTCATATTTATCCTTGCACAATTTTAAATATTGTGCTACATGTTTTGGTAACTTACATAAATTGTACTGTGATATATGTAGCATTCTGCAGTTTACTTTCTAAAAGCATCAGTATGCTTACAAGCCCATTCAATGTAGATAATGCGTGGCTATGGTTTATTTCCTTTCACTGTTGTATGATACCCCCTTGTAAGAGCACATGAGGTTACTTTCAATTTTGAGTATTATAAATAATGCTACTATCTAATACTTACAGATGTCTCCTTGGGCACACAAGTGTTATTCTAGGCCAGGCATCCTCAAACTTTTTAAACAGGGGGCCAATTCACTGTCCCTCAGACCATTGGAGGGCCAAACTATAGTTTAAAAAAAAAAACTATGAACAAATTCCTATGCACACTGCACATATCTTATTTTGAAGTAAAAAACAAAACAGAAACAAATGCAATTCATACCAATGCATGTGGCCCGAGGGCCGTAGTTTGAGGACCCCTGTAGGCCATATTTCAAGGAGAGAATCTTTTACATCCTAAGTTATGCACGTCTTCAGCTTTCTTTATACAGTTCCAAATTATTCTCCAAAATGACTGTACATTCCTACTAACAGTATACAAGATTTTCTGATATTCTATCTCTTGGTATTGTCCAATTTATTCCCATGATCAGGATAAAAATAATGAATCATTTTGGTTGTCTGTCTACTTTGTGCATGATAAATTAAGCACATTCCATTATCTTGTATTTAAATTTTTCATACTTGGAAGCTATTCATGATCACAAATTTATCCCTTGTTTTGTTTTGTTTTTTGCAGTTTTTGCCCGGGGCTGGGTTTGATCTCACCACCTCCGGTATGTGGAGCCAGTGCCCTACTCCTTTGAGCCACATGCACCACCCAATTTATCCCTTGTTTTTACATAGACCATTAGTGGAATATAGATGCCTCATTTATACTTCAGAATATGGCTTAATTCTGACTATGAAGCTTTGAAAAGTAATTTTGTGTAGAGCTTGTTGATCTACATCATTCCTTTTTTTTTGTATTTTCTGTGTATGATCAAACTGCTGATGACACAGTGATACAGGTACGACTAACTCGGTCAAACTGCAGCACACCAAAGTACAGCTATTTTAATAGTCAATTCATGGGCCATTATCTCTCTTATCATCTCTGCTATCTATATGCTAAATCCAAACTATTTCAAACCCTGTCAGTCTATTCCAGTGTGGAAAAAAACATATGTAACAATTCCACAGCTTAACGTTTAACCCCTTACAAAATATTTTTAGAATCCAAGATGTCTACATGTTTAAATACACGTCACACGGTATTTCAGCCCTTTTCTTTATAATGCCTTTTATACAAAACAGCTTGTGTCAGGTTATTAAAAACACTTGACTGCTAACATGAGATATTTTTTTAGTTTAGTTTTTAGTGGCCTACCCAGTGATGATGAAGAGTGTGATATTGGAGGGATGTTTACACAGGAGCCAAAGGGTGCAAAATAAAATTCAGGACACAGGTGTGTGTGCACGTGTAAGCACACAGAGTGGGGCTGTCCTCCCTATTTGAAAACTACAGTGCCCCTTCTTCTACACGTATTTTTGGGGGATAAATCAAAACTCCAGGTTAGAGCTGGTCATCTTTCTATAGTGTATTCATACAAGAATGACCCTGTGCTTGGTGGCTACACACTGAAAATTGATAGTCTCATTCATCAGCGGTAGCTACAGGACAGTCCTAGAGCAAAGTGGCTGAAAATACGACTCATCAGACCTTGCCTGCAGGCTTCTGCTCTCCCAAACTCCGTCTCCTTTGGTTACAAAGTTATGTCAGCCAAGATGTAGGAAAAGAAGAATCTGACTTTGAAGAATGTGAGATTGCCTGGAACGCCAGGAACCACAACATAATTCCCAAATGGTATCATGATAAACAGACACCCACTGCATAACCTTCAGATTCTAAACTTAAAGTCGACTAGACTGTCTTCATCCCTGCAGTTGTGTTGCTCCTAGCCAAGCGTGTTGTGAACAGCAAGCCGTCAATAAATATTTGAGAAGAATGAAGGCCGCACTCAAGGCCTGTTGCTGTGGGCAGGCGTGGTGTGGGTCTGGATTGCTGTCCCTCCCTCAGCCAGCCGGGGCTTTTTGCTATAAATGAGCTGCCTCTCCCCGCTTGCTGCATGCCAGGTTTTTGTCCATCTGCTGCCATTGTTTCCCCACATTTCAGAGCTCTGCTGTATTGCATGTGGGTATTCTTCAGTGGGTCATTAGAGCATCTGTCTGCCCACCTTGTGAATGCCCCGTTTCAGCTCACCAGACAGCAGCTGCCTACACGGCCTGTCCCCTTCCATCACCCGTGCAGGTCCAGCCCAGTCAAGCCTGGTTGCAGAAACCATCACTTTACTGCTTGGGGGTTGGCTGCGCTCCAGGACCTGGTCACTGGGATCCTTGCTTACCACTTCATATTCCTACAGGTAATTTTTTTTTTTATAAAACTAGATGTGTTATCCACAAGAAATTTTGGTTTCACAGATGTGAACAAGGACGCACACAACCATCCCTTCATACGTCTTTATTAGGAGTAATATTTTTTAGCAGGAAGAGACGCTAGGAGCCACATCCATGATAATAGAGCAAAGTTCTCCTTATGCAAAGACTGGGCTTTCAGAAACTCGTTCAGAATTAATTTGAAGACTAGAGAGAGCACATCGTCACAAAGTCCATCCCTTTATTCTGCCTCCTTATGGAGAAGCTTCCTGACAATTTGGAGCCATTAACCCAAAGCTCAGTGACATGCAGGATAAAGCTTATAATGTTATAATCCAAAAGTTTGTGTTCTGTTTCCACTGGCAGCCTCCCGTATAGTACTTGAGGCTGTAAAACTCTGTATTCATCATGACAGGGTACATCAAAAATCTGAAATTATCCGTATTCTTTATGCAGTAAAGCTCCTGGCCTTTGTTACGGCTACTTTCCTTTCCTAATTCTTCTCAACTACTTTTGTATAAACCATACAATAAAAAGATTTGATTTCTAAACCAATCGCAAAGGTGTGTTTAATGTATAATGTGTACAAATTACGTTAGTATTATAGAATCTCAGCAACAGGAAGAGTATTGTTACTTATTGAAACCGTTTTCTAAGTGCCATGCCAAGGACGCAAGAATAGTTCTCCTTCTCCGTCACCGTCAACCTTCCCCGTCACCGTCAACCTTCCCCACTCCCCCCCAGGCCGCTACAGAAGGTTCCCAGGGAACAAGAAGAGAGAAGAAAGACGTCCAGGCAAGCTCGGTGGTGGAGCTGCAGAGGGAGAAACAGGGTCCCACTGTTTCCTGAGAGCCAGACTCTGCCCAGCCATTTTCCATGTGGTATTGCAATAATCCCCACCATACCCTGTAAGGTAGATATTCTGGTTTCCTTGTGGCAGATGAAAAAAACCAAGACTCAGAGAGAACAGTGTGTTCAAGTTCAAATAAACCCTAAGTGGCAGAGGTGGGCCTGGAGAGATGATCTGTTCAGTCCCTGCCTAATGGTGACACAGTTCCAACTCCTTGGAGCACCGCCTTCCAAGAGTTTATGGAAAAGACCTGGAGATTTAACTCGGGGCCAAGCAGGGAGTACAAATCCACCAACTGCTTTCCTTACGAAGTTGTAGTAGTTAAATAAACCCCAGCTAGTGTGACTAAGCAGAGGATTAGTAGGGTGAGTGTGAACCAGGGTTCTACAGCTTCTTTACCCTATTTAAACAAGGTAGCAGGATAAATTGGCCTCTAAAATCAAACACAAGAATAAAAAGAGCTTTCATATGATGCCATTTTAAAGCAATTTCAAAGAATAAATGTTTCATTCTACATTTGAGTTCTTTCTTTTTTTGAGACAGAGCCTCAAGCTGTCACCCTGGGTAGAGTGCTGTGGCATCACAGCTCACAGCAACCTCCAATTCCTGGGCTCAAGCGAGTCTCTTGCCTCTGCCTCCCAAGTAGCTGGGACCACAGGCGCCTGCCACAATGCCTGGCCATTTTTTGGGTTGCAGCCATCATTGTTGTTTGGCAGGCCCAGGCTGGATTCGAACCCACCAGCTTAGGTGTACGTGGCTGGCGCCTTAGCCCGCTGAACCACAGGCGCCAAGCCTAGGTGCTGCTTTATTTGCTGGCCGTGGTCAGTGAACACAGACCCTGTGCGTGTTTGCATTTATGAGATTCTTCCAAAGTCCGTCCTCTCACAGGGGAGTTAGGAGCAGGGTGCAAAGTGGCAGGTCATTTTTCTCAGTGGGCTGTGCTGTTTTTGCTGAGCACCTACACAAGCCTTCCTTACATTTATCCATGGTGCTGAGTTTTTTTTTTTGTTTTTTTTTTTTTTTTTAGAGAGAGCCTCAAGCTGTCACCCTGGGTAGAGTGCTGTGGCATCACAGCTCACAGCAACCTCCAATTCCTGGGCTCAAGTGAGTCTCTTGCCTCCGCCTCCCAAGTAGCTGGGACTACAGGCGCCCGCGACAACGCCCGGCCATTTTTTGGTTGCAGCCGTCCTTGTTTGGCGGCCCAGGCTGGATTCGAACCCGCCAACTCAGGTGTACGTGGCTGGCGCCTTAGCGGGTTGAGCCACAGGCACCGAGCCTACATTTGAGTTCTTTACAGATTTATGACAACTGGTGTTAGGTATTACTTCGTGGACCTCTCCCCTTTCTCCACAACTCGTGCATTTTCTACTTCCGGTACCGACATCGCCAAGATCGGTTTCTACCCGGCCCCATCCTTTCTCATTCCTGTATGCACTGTACTTATTCCTCAGTTGAATATAGTAATTTTAGTCCAAGAGGAAAAAAAAAAAGTACTATATAAATAAATCTTTATTACTGTCATAGCATTGTTAAAGAATTTCCTAGTTTGAGCTGCTCTTCGTTTGAAATCATCACCTTACCAGGGCGGAGAGGATCCTGCTAGGCATTTTAAATTAGGGAAGACAGTTTTATTGTCAAGGCAGGTCAATCAAATTATAATTGGCTCTAATTTGCACTCCCACCAGCTGTTAAATCCTTCACCTGCAGCACTCAAAATGGTGTGAAATTCTTGCCGCCTTTGTGAAAGCTTCAAAGAGAATCACTCTTATTCTGATCCCTAAAACCAAAAGTCCTTGTTATTTTCCATCAGAAGCGAGAAAAATGCACTTTTGACTCTGACCGTGGAAAACAGGACTTGGTCTGAAGCAGGCTAGCCCTCAGGGACCGACAAACACATCTTCCAGGAGCCGCTGTCCTGGACAAGCCAGCGTTCCCGCCACAAACCAGGGAAGGGAGACTTCCCTTTGTTACAGCTATAATGCCATCGGAGTTGCGTCTTCTACCTCATTGTTAACTGAATTTGCAGCTCTCAGGAAAATGACGAATTTAGCCCTTAGAATGAAACGGCAGACGAAGATAAAGTTACATACATGCTAGCTATGCTCTGAGGACCCATTATGCTTTGAGATATTGTCTGGCACTGCCTTGGATATTTGGGGACTCTGGACTGGATATCCGGGGACTATAACACCCATAGGACACTCACGCACACACCCCTAAAACACATGCTTGGGGCCACAGGTGTACTCACACCCCCGTGGGTCCGGGAAAGAGTGGAAAGTTATACCCATGAGCACGGCGTGAGGAAGCAGCCTCCTGCCATCCTCCCAGGGTCCCGGTTCCTTGCCCTTTTCTGCTCTGCTGAAGGCAATTTTGAGCAGAATAGTAGATGCTTTGATAGCAGCAAGAGTAAGGGACAGCCAGATGTGAAAACAAAATTAAAAGTAAATAATAATTAATTTTGGAAGAATTTTGAGATTGTCAATTTGGCTGTAGCTAAGGAAACTCTTTAAATGACTGTGTGGAAGTTGCCTCAATCTTGCTAACAGTACCAGCTGTCCTCAACAGGCTCAAAACCAGGGTCTTTGGGGAGGATAAGTGGAAAGAAAAATGTAATAATGGACCTCTGAAGAAATTATTTTTGAATTTACAGTGGATTTAAGAAACTACAGAAAGAGCTTTTTAAAAATAAAATAGAATGTCACACCATAAATATGAGAGAAAACAACTTTTAGGCAAACTTTCTTAGAACACAGCTTTATGCGAGGATAATCACTGCGATATTATTTAACAGAAAAAAACTAGGAATATACAGCTTTCCAACAATAGAAGATTAAATTATCTAAGTATTAATCTAGATTATTTAAAAATCATCTGAGGATTAGTTAATCACCTCTTTCATTCCTTAAAATAGAATAACTTACAGTTTTGAAGTAATCTTTAGGAAGAATTACATTATATTACATGAGAAAATCCTTATACCAGTGTTAATAAAAATAAGATAAAAACTATTTACAGTATTTATTACACATACGTAGTACAAACTCCAAAATATTAAATAAGAATGGTTATTTTCAAGTTGTGAGTTTATAAGCTTTTTTAATGTTTTTCTCTACTTGCTGAATTTGGCATACTAAATTTTTTGAAATCTTCATAAACAACATCAAAACCATCAATAAATACTCGCAGCCAATAAGAACTTGAAATGCAATGCTCAGGTGCAAAAAATGCCACATGTTTTTATTTCGCTAAATCAAACCAAATTTCTGCAGCCCAATGTCTCAGGGTCAATGTACCCAACAGTGGTCATTAGTTGGGGACTTTCTTATCCCTCAGTGGAGTTAGGAGTTGAAAATGAACATAAAGAGTCAGGCAAGGAGCCAGACATTCAGTGCATGGCTGACCATCTTTCCTATCATCTTTGCAGCACCAGGCATGGCTCTGTAGCAGGGACTGTGCTCCAGCACTAAGGCACTGACACCTGCCCTGGTCCTCTCCATGACCACAGGGTGAGCCTTGTAAATCCTCCCCCTCTCCTTGGAGTCTCATCACCTCATGGCTTTACTCCTCCTGCCCCAAGGACAGACATTTCTTAAGAAGGACACAGCTCTCCATAGCTCATCGGCCTCCTGCCCCACCCCATCCCAAAACAAGTCTCTTAATCTCCAGGAATCTGTCCTCACTCTAGGGAGCACAGTCCTTCATCCACACAAATGCTCGCCATCATTTTCCCCTAATTGTTGGCCTGGGCCTTCCAAACTCAAGGTATACATGAGGCAATATGGCCTCCAAAAGCAATGCAGTACCTGGGGAGAGGTATTTATATAAAAGTTATATGTATATATACACACACACATCTATAGGTATTATAGACCTTTCTAGCCATTACCATGTTTTATCTTCTTAACAAACCTCTGAGATCATAATTATCTCCATTTTCCAGATGAAAAAAATCTAAGCTGAGAAAGATTTAAGTAACTCGGTAAGGTCACACAACTTTAATGTGTAACTATTGGGGGGGGGGTCATAAAAGCCCTTAACAACTCTCTGAGGCTAGAAGCTCAAACTTCTGAACAAAAATTGGCTTCCTTAGGAGTGAGGCAGGAGAAACACTAATAAGTCCATCAAGCTTCCTCTAATGCTGAAAGCAAAGGCACAAATTAATGTCTCAACATGTCAGACTGGCATCCATGGTTAAGACCAAGAACAAGAAGGGAAGGATAAACAGAATGGAAATCGGTAACATGCTGATTAATAATAAATAACTGCCTCACTCAGAGAAAGTGAACAAGAAAACTGAGTGTCCCTGGGCCAGCAAGATATCCACAGAAACTGTGGGGAGAAAAATCTTGAAAAACTTGCAAAAGTTTCTGCTTCTCTAAGAAATTTGGGGCCTAGGAAGTTCATCCAGGCCTGGTAAAACTTGCTGCTTGTGTGAGCAGCACCTGTGTCTCAGTGAGTAGGGCGCCATATACCATGGGTGGCGGGTTCGAACCTGACCCCGGTCAAACTGCAACAAAAGAAAAAAAAAGTCTAAACTTGCTGCTTCTGAGGGGGCCCAGAAAATAGGACCTGAATGAAGGCTTCATCTCCCCCAAGGAAAGCCATAGAAAGTAGAATCCTTCTTCCCCAAGGCAGGTCATAAAAACCAGATCCCTTTTCTTAAAAGCCAGCCATAAAACCTAGAATTATTCTGCATAAAAAATTGCCATAATAAATGATCTGACCCACATTGTTTGACTATAGGTCATCAGACCCCACTCCAAAGAGGCCTGCCTCTCACCCAGAAGGAAGGCATGCAGCTCAAAGAGGCGGAGAAGAATCTAGAAAGACAGGCTTTGCTCAGTGGTCAGCGCCTACCCTTTTCTATACTATATTGAATCTAATTGAATCTAAGTATAAAAATGGACAACCCCTCCCGTATCTTTAGGTGGTCATCTTGAAAGCTCCCATGTATACACATGAAGTAAGTTTCCATGCCTTTTCTCTACTAATCACTCCACCCATGTCAGTGATTTTTGGTAAATTTCCAGGGGGCCACATTTGCCTATGTGCCAGGTGACATATTGGGTGGTGGGGATTCAAAACCCCCTCAAGTTCACAGTGTTTGGCAAGGACAGATGCCTGGGAAGGACCAATGAAAGTATTTAACATTCTTTAAACTGACTAAGCAGCTGGGAGGGGCTCACTGTTTACCCAGACTATACAGCACAGGTCCAAGTTTCCTTCATGGGCATGAAGGCGTGTGGCCTTGAGTAGGCGCCTGCCCTACTGGACACTGCAGAGAAGCTTCTCCTAAAAAGAGAAAGCCAGTGACAGCAGTGGGGTGTTACCAGGTGAGTGGCTGCAAACTGGGAAGGTGGGTGCTGAAATCCAGCTCCTGCTCCCCCATGCTCCAGCGAGCTCCTGATGCCTGTCCACTCCCCAGCCCTCCTGTCCCCCACACTCTATACGCTGCCCCAAGGACAGATACTAGCAGCTCCTGTGCCCTATAGCAACTGCTTGTGCTAATATCCTGTGCTCCTTGGCACTGGTGTTACTAGCCATTGTTAACTTAAGCTGTCATTGCTGCTGGGCACTGCTGGTCAGGGCCAGACAAGGCTGGATGACCCTCCGTGAATACATCTGGAGATTGTTTATATATTTCCGAGGCCTACTGTCATAGATAAGTTGGGGAACTGGACTCCATGGTACCAGTTAAGGACCCAGGGCATTCTGTGTACCCAGTGAAGTGTTGACTAAGTATAAATTTAGTCTAGAGCAAAAACTGCTTTGAAGATACAACCACTGTAAGATAGAAAGACACTGTATAACCTTGTACCCTATGAAGAAACATCTGTTGAATGTATACTATTATGAATGATAACATTGTTAATGTTTATTTTTCCGTGAGAATCAAAGTAAGAAAGGGAAGAGGGCAGAGCAGTTCTTTGGAGAGAGATCCCTGCCGCTGTCCGGAATTGCTGGCTGTTCTGTAAATAAAAGTGAGACTGTTGATCTCTTATCCGCTTCTCCTTTGGTTGGCTTGGGTGACAGGAGGACAGATCCCTTGGTCCAGCAACACTGCCAGGTGGTCTTTCTTGGTCACCATTTATCACCAGAGTCCAGCACTGTGGTAGGAATGAAATAAGCATGTGGGCGGTAAGTACTTATTGACTGGATGGTAAGAATGCTCTGGAAAACTGGTGTTAGACTGCCATAGAAGCTCTCTCCTCCGCTGACCCCAGCTGCCTCCTCCTCCTCCCCAACCAGAACCCGGTGTGTGAGCCCCAAACGGCAGCCCCTGAGCCCGGCCTCTCTTTTACCACAAGCAGAGAGAGGAGGGTTCTGCACCTTTTTGCCCATGTCAGTTTTCTAGGGCTGCCATTACAACAAACCACAGACTTAGTCCCTTAATAAACGGAAGTTTATTTCTCAGGGTATTGTCAGAGTTGGCTTCTTCGGAGGCCTCCCTCCTTGGCTTGCAGACGGCCGCCTGCTCCCTGCATCTTCACATGGTCCTTTTTCGGGGTGTGCCCTACTCTCCCCTTCTCATTAGGGCCCTGGATCTATTGGATCAGGGCCCATTCATGACCTTATTTTACCTGCATTGCCTCTTCAAAGAGTCGATCTCCAATTATAGACACATTCTGAGGCATGAGGGGTTAAAGCTTCAGCATAGGAATTTGCAGCAGGAAGGAAATGCAATTAAGCTATATCAGTTTTTAATATTATTTTACTTTTCTTGAGGCAAAGTCTGGTTTCCCTTTTGACATACTCTGAGGCATCGGAACAACACTCAGAATGGGCAGTTCTCTCTGCCTTTGCGAGTAGGCACCACACATTGCTGTTTCATGTAGTAAAAGTCAGCCCTGTTCGCTAAACACCTGCAGTTTGCTCAGAACTGCTCTGCACTCTAGGAGCTGCAGGAAAAGTGGAAGCCTAGATTCTTAGCCCCGCACTTGACAACCAAGAAATCGGATAAACATAGCATGTCCCTAGGAATCCGCGGTCACAGAAATTCACCCGCGTCTGCTCAGGAAGGCAACACAGAGCTCAGGGCTTGTAATGGCGATGCACCGTAGTCTCCTGTGCCCTTATTATAGCTGTGGAACCCATGGGCAAGTGCCTCGGTTTTCTAATGTATAACAGGGAATTAGTAGCAGGTACTCCAGGACTGGGGTTAGGATTAAATAAAGTAATGCACACACGGCCTAGCGTAGTGCCTGACCTGTCACCATCACTCAGTAAATATTAGCTGGCGTTTGTACTGCAGTGGCTGTGGTGTCTCACACCTGTGCTCAATTTCAAGGACTCAAGAGGCTCTGAATCCAGGTCAGAGAGAGAGTCTCAGGGCAAGTCTTTGAGGCAAACTAGTTTGCTAGGAAGAAGCTTACACTTGAGACAGTACCAATGGCGGGGGAAAGTGGATATGTTATAACTAAGGGGACAGGGCTGCGGAGAAGAGGAAATTCTGCTTCCGAGAAGGGGACCTGAGCCCTGGGAAGCCCTGCTGGCTCTGCCCAAGAGCCTGGTTTGCATGTCCTGAATTCTCACTCATTCTTCCATTGCCACATACTTGGGAAATAGTACACTCTCGGAAATCAGGGCCAGCGGTCAATTCAGCTCCTTCCATGATTTTAGTTGTTGTTGAACTTTTCTAAATCTCAGTTTCCTCTCCTCACAGTGGGAAGATCATGAGGACAATACAGACTGTGTCCCTGAAGGACCTGCACATAACTAGCCCTGGCAGCTGGCCTCTCCCTCCTCCCTGAAATACAATTAGCAGAGACTGTTAGAGCGCTGAGCCCTGTGTTCTGCCTGTGGTGTATTTCCTTGCAGGTAGCACACATATCAGACTCAGTGGAATATGTTAAAACCCGAGGACTCCAGGCCAGGCCCAGTGACTCCTGTATGTAATCCTAGCACTCTGAGAGGCTGAAGCGGGAGTATCCCTTGAGCTTGGGAGTTTGAGACTAGCCTAAGCAAGAGTAAGACCCAATCTTTACCAAAAATAGAAAACTTCGCCTGGCGTTGTGGTGGGCACCTGTAGTCCCAGTCCCAGCTACTTGGGAGGCTGAGGCTGGAGGATCACTTGAACCCAGGAGTTTGAGGTTGCCGTGGGCTAGGGTGACACCAGGGCATTCTAGCCTAGGTGACAGAGTAAGAGTCTGTCTCCAAAATTCTGTCTCAAAAAAAAACCTTTAGGACTCCAAAAGGAGGTTTTCGAGAGGCCCCTTTTGGAATCATTGCTATCTCACACATTTTGCCAAATGTTCAGAAAATCATGAAGAGTCTTTCGACATCTATCTGTCAGGGTGGTAGGTAGTCACTGAAGTGGATGACAGCTGGTCAATACTCTAATAAAAGGACCAAGGCAACACAACTTTAAAAGGGGAATGGTACACCAATAAGATGTGTACAATTTACGTAGTCTTTGAGGAAGAAAGGAAAGAGGTAGAAAACAGTAGCTACATGTTTGCAATGCTTTACAACTGGCAAAATATTTTCACACATAATATTTCAGTAATTCTTTTTTTATTAATCTCAGTCCAATGCTGAAACCAATATGGATATTTCATTAATTCTTATATCAATCCAGTGAAATATTTGAATTACTACACAATGGGAACTCTTAGATCAAGTTTTAAATCAAAATGCACATGGGCGTGCATCTTTAACAAAGCATGTCTGAAACAAACAAACAAAAGAACTTGTAAAAGGTTTATGGGAAAAAAAAAAAGGCGTGTCTCAAGCCAGGTTCATGGATCCTGGGAACACGTAACAATCTTTGCAGTCTCCAATTTCACTGGGGTTTTTTGTTTGTTTGTTTGTTTGTTTTTAATTTTCATTTTTGTGATTATCTTAAGACAAACTAACCCATTTTAATTAATGCTTCTTGAAGAGCTAATGAGAAAAGAATCGAGATGCCCTTGGTCACATATGATGTGTTCATACGACTCAACGGCCAACAGACGTGTGAATGCCGCTGGGATAAATAGTGAGGAAAATGAGGCATCACCTATCACTCTGTAGTGAATGCTTGCCAGACATAGCAGTTAGCACCACAGCTATTTTTTTTTTTTGAGACAGAGCCTCAAGCTGTCACTCTGAATAGAGTGCTGTGACATCACAGCTCACAGCAACCTCCAATTCCTGGGCTCAAGCAAATCTCTTGCCTCTGCCTCCCAAGCAGCAGGGATTACAGGTGCCCGCCACAACACCTGGCCATTTTCTGGTTGCAGTCGTCATTGTTGTTTGGCGGGCCTGGGCTGGATTTGAACCTGCCAGCTCAGGTGTACGTGGCTGGTGCCTTAGCCCTCTGAGCCACAAGTGCCAAGCTGCCACCACAGTTATTTTTATAAAGTAATTTTTTTCTAAAGAAAAAATTACCAGCTCGGCGCCTGTGGCTCAAGCAGCTAAGGCGCCAGCCACGTTACACCTGAGCTGACGGATTCAAATCCAGCCCAGGCCCACCAAACAACAATGACGGCTGCAACCAAAAAATGGCCAGGCGTTGTGGCAGGCTCCTGTAGTCCCAGCTACTTGGGAGGTGGAGGCAGGAGACTCACTTGAGCCCAGGAATTGTAGGTTGCTGTGAGCTGTGATGCCACAGCACTCTATCCAGGGCGACAGCTTGAGGCTCTGTCTCAAAAAAGAAAAAATTACCTACCACATAAAGGTAAAGATGATATTTTGAGGCTGGATTCAGTGGCTCATTCCTGTAATCCTAGCATTCTGGGAAGCCAACATGGGAGGATCTCTTGAGGCCAGAAGTTCAAGACCAGTCTAAGCAAGAACAAGATCCTGTCTCTACAAAAAATACAAAAATTAACCAGGCATCATAGCATGTGCCTATAGTCTCAGCTACTTGAGAGGCTGAGGCAGGAGGATCCCTTGAGGCCCAGGGTTTGAGGTTGCTGTGAGCCGTGATGACAACATTGCACTCTAGTCTGGGTGAAGCAATAAGACTCTGTCTCAGAATGGGAAAAAAAAAAAAAAGATGGTATTCTGAATATTGTTTTTGGAAAGATTTAAAATTTGAAATTTTCTATTTGTTCTATGTTTCTGCAAGGATTATAAACATAAAATTTTATACTAATTTTAATTTGGTATATTCTTAAATTATTTTAACAAATATTTCTCTTACATTTGTTGTATATTACATTTTAATTTTTTTTGTAATCTCACATCAAAATTGGGTAAGAAATGGGGATTAGCAAGTGTGAAAACATTGCTTTCTGAAAGAAAAATGTTTCTCAAACTTGTCTATGAGTTTTTTAAAAATTAAATCACTTACAGTGCCCTAAGAGAGTTGATTAAAAGAATTTTGTGAATTCCTTTTTTAAGTGAGCAATCCTTTTGCACACAAACCATCACCAGGTGGTTTTGTCTACTTTCTATGTTTAGACTGTCATCTAACCACATTTTCCTGAAAGAGGTATTCTGATATGGTAAAATTAGCAAAAGGGGAATCAGGAGAGAGGCAGCCAAATCTGTAGCAAAATGCCTGTGACCCACTGCAAGGTCTGAATACATGATCAGCCTATCCAGTTAAATAACTGCAACTGAAATGCAATACCAAGGCATGCAAATGGAAAAATAAAAAAGTGTTGCCAGGGTAACTGGCCCTGCATCTGGCACTCTTCAGGATTTTCTCCACGGCTCTGTATAATGTTCTTATTATTGCTACCTCTGTCTTTTTTTTTTTTTTTTACCAGTTACAAAATGGGGGCCAAGAATATTAGTTTGTAAAGTGCTTTGTGAATCACAGGTGCTCAGTATTCTCAAGCATAAAGAGCTTCGAAATGTGCAATTTATGAGTCTTTGAAAGTTATTTGTGCAGCATGTCTTGCTATTTTCTTTCTATTCATCTCCAATCACTTCACGGCACTTATCTGAAACATATGGAATAGAATGAATAGTATTCTGGTTAGAGGGTGGGCTTGATTTCCTACTAAAAGGAACAGTATTGAAAGGCAGCCAAGAATACCTTCTCACTTTGCCCCAGGATGAAATGTTGGAGGGAAGGGTGTGTCAGCTGTCAGTTTCTAACTTGAGTCGGAAGGAAAAAAAATAATAGAAACTTGATAGAAAAAAAGAAGGGAATTGGGGTGACTTTCCATAGTCCAAGAACTTTAAAAGATTGTATTTCATTTTTATAGAAGTTGTGCGTACAATTGCAATTGCTGTGTGGAAAGGGTCCTCTTTGCTTTTTGTTTGGAAACACATAAAAATAGCTGAATTATTAATGTGAAGTAAATTGGTTACTATGCATTTAAAGTCACTTTTTAATTCACACATACATCTGTATTAACATCTTAATGGTGCTTTACTGAGGATTATGCCATAGCTGTAATGGCATCTCAGGAACCATTTAAGGGATAATGTTTGTAGCAGAGACATATTTGAAAAAGTGGATGGTGTTTTGGGGTAAAGGAAAGAATTGTCTGAATAAAGTCAGAAAATGCACCTGTAAAGTTAAGGAGCACAGTCCACAAGACCACCCTCCTCTGATACCAATGTAGAGTCCGGTGACTCCCAACACCACCCTCCTCTGATACCAACTGTAGAGTCCAGTGACTCCCAAGATCACCCTCCTCTGATACCAAATGCAGAGTTCAAGGGTTCCCAAGACCACCCTCATTCTGATACCAATGTAGAGTCCAGTGACTCCCATGACCACCCTCACTCTGATACCAACTGTAGAGTTCAAGGGTTCCCAAGACCACCCTCATTCTGATACCAATGTAGAGTCCGGTGACTCCCAAGATCACCCTCAGTCTGATACCAACTGTAGAGTCCAGGGACTCCCAAGACCACCCTCACTCTGATACCAACTGTAGAGTTCAAGGGTTCCCAAGACCTCCCTCACTCTGATACCAACTGTAGAGGTCAAGGGTTCCCAACACCACCCTCCTCTGATACCAACTGTAGAGTCCAGTGACTCCCAAGACCACCCACACCCTGATACCAACTGTAGAGTCCAAGGACTCCCAAGACCACCCTCACTCTGATACCAACTGTAGAGTCCCAAGGACTCCCAAGGCCACCCAAGCTTTGGTGAGGCACCAGAAGAACGCAGTGAAAGCTGAAATGGTTGAGGTTATGGTTTCTCACAGTGAAAGGACGCAGATTAAGGTTAGTCATGGGAAGAGGTAAGTGGGGCGGAGTCAGAAGGTTTCCAAGCACAGAGTGTCTGTTTGCCTTCTCCCACTGAGCTGTAGACAGGGTTGACTTTCTTGGCAATAATGTCTGACATTATACATGGAATGTCACCAGCCAGAGGAGCTCACCAGAGCCCAGGTGTTCAGAGTTTCTGTTGCAGAGACATGGTTAACTGCACACATGGCTGCTGACCTTTGGTGTGCAGCCCCTCCCAAGGTCAAGCTGGTATATTTTTTCTCCAGCCCCTCCAGAGTCCTTCCAGAGGCACAGCAGACACTTGGTGGCCCAAAGCTCCCAACTCTGAGGAGGTTTTAACTCAGTCTCCCAGTGCATTTGATCAGCAATGTCAGCGTTACAAGGAGACCTATTTACATGAGGTAGATACCCCTTAACCAGCAATGCAATGTTACGCCATGTCGCAGTACAGCCATGGCACAACTCGATTTCCTAACAGAACAACGTGCGAAGAAGGACAGTGCTGTTTGCTGTGACTCTGCAAGACAGCCAATGCTGGCCCATACTCTAGATTCAACTCTGACCTGGCACCATTACATTTGGCCATGATTTGCTTATTTGTAGGGTCTGAGCCAGTTGGGGACAAAGCCATTTGCTCTGTCTCAGTTCACAGGCTTGTACTAACAGCAGTTTCCATTGTGTGCTGCCATACTGCAGGGCTCACCTCCCTCCTACAGGGAGGACATCGTGGCATTCAGAATAGCTCCTCTCGCTGATAGCTGCTCCAGGCCATGTCTCATTTCGATCTATCCTCGGAGCAAGGGCAGTCACAGCACATCGACGTAAATTACACGTGTCCCTGGTGCAGCGGGCCTCAAGAATCCCATCAGTGTGCTTCTTGGGCCTCAGCAACGAGGACAGAGGACTGTTGTCCTGTGGCTATTTCAGCCTCCATCTTTATCAAAATAGTTAAGAGACCGTGTTGGATCAAGGTACAGGCCTTTCCCCAGAACTGGGTCTCAGCGTTAACCAACGTTATTTGTTAAGTTGGCCTGTCCCTCATCACTTTTCCAGGCTGACTTCCATCCCTTGCCTCCCTCCTACAGGAGAATTCCGTCCAATCTGCTCATTGTAGTTAATATGTCTTTTTCCTACAAATGCCACTTCTCATTAAAAGCAAATTCCACTGTCACATGAAACCTAGATTAGAAGGTATGTCCCCTAAAGCACTTTTCTGTCTTACAGGCCAGTGTTGTTTATTCTCCTGTGCATGTTGTTACCACTCACTGTGTACTAGCATTCGCAGTCAGAATATGTACTTTGTACCCAAAATTCTGGTCCACCATATGAGAGTCACGTGAGGTGCTAGTCAGAGGTAGGTACGATGTAGTCTGCGGGTGCCACAGGCCTCCCGAAGTCCTCCTCGCCGTGGGGTGGGGCTGTCCCCTGTGATCTCAGTGCTCCGTGGGGCACCTAAAGCTCTAATCCCATGAGGAACTTGCTGTTCTTCCCTATTCTGTTTAATAGCTTCCCATCCACAAGAACAAGGCTGATGCTATGGCACGTGTTAGTGCAGAGCGTGCCATGATGTGCTGGGCACCCACCACTATCGTTAATTTATTATAATCAGGAATCTTTCTTCACTACAGATTCATATTCACACAATAATCCATCAGCAGGGAGTTGTATGCACATGGTTCATGGTTCATTTGGGAGCAGTTCCCAGGAATTCCTTCCCAAATGAGGGAAGATATAACCTGAAAAATAAGAGCGAAAAGATATTGGCACATTACTACAGTTCTATGGACTCATCAGCCACCAATCCAGTTCATCAGGATGTTGTACCATCAGAATGTGTCCCTGGCCAGTGCTACGGCAGTTTGCAGGTTTCCAGTTCACCCTGTCAGGTTCCAGAAGCTGGGTGACTGTGACAGACAGAAAGCTTTGCCCTTCTGGGCCACCTTTCTGGTATAATTGTCCTAAGAGATAATATTATCCTCTTGCTCTGAGCCCCTCTCAAGACTCAATATAATGCTGATTTCCCTCGTTGCTATAATCTATTTATTCATTCCTTCACCCTCAGATACTATTTCTTCTTCTCTCCACTTGTTTTTGCCCCAACTTTCCACCTCTAGAAAGGATATTTAGGTAAAGGCAATACAGCTACTTCACCTTCCAATTTTAAACAAACTTTCACCTTAATCCCATCAAACACTGCATGCCCATATCCTCCCAATCTAATGGGGGTCCTTTTGGGAATTCACGAGCAGGTTTTAGAATCACAGTGAAGAAGCCCCAGGAAATTCTCCTGTCCCTGGACTCCAAAGGTCATTTTGCCCTCCCATGTGCCTCTGGCCTTGGGGGTCCAGCTGGGCATTGACCCAGAAGATCCTGAACCCTCTATCAATTTTCATCCTGATTAATCACCCCAGGTGAATTGGGGTCTATTGTCACCTTTCCCTTCTAGCTTTTCAAATTCCTTCAAACTGGGGTAAACTGTGCAACATTGTTTGGGGCCTTTTAATGTTGGGAGACCACCAGGAGCTTCCACGGGTCCAGTCAACTTCTGGCAGTGCTACAATAAGACCTTTGCTTCCCCCCATCAACCAAAACCCTCTTCATTCATCCCATGTCTTAATGACCATCTAAAGGTTGCCATCCTTCTAGGTTGACTCTCTTCATTCTTCCTTTTGTCTTTCCCCCATTTTCTTATGAATCACCCTATTTTATTTTATTTTATTGCATCTTTAAAACCCATAAGGGAAGCAGAGACAACAAATCCAATAAGGCTTCTGAGACTATTGTCTGCTATTGTAGACAGAACGTTACATGGCATGGAAAGGGGAAGACTCCAAAAGGCACCCCCTTAATCATAGCATTTACGATGTTTTGGGTAAAGGGCCTATTCAGCCGATGACTATGCCAATTATAAAGCATATAAAGCCAATGACTATGCCAATTCCAACACAGCTTGCATACAGATCACACCAGCTACCTCATCTGAAGAGTTGCACTCGGCATTTATAAGATGAGTTGGACAGACCCTCTTCTCAGGAGAAACTAACTTTCCAGCAGGTTTTATTCAGTCTACCAGGCTAGCTGGCTTCTTGGGAATAAGCCCCTGTGTGTCTCAGTCACATGTGGCCATTTGTGATTGTTCAATAGCACACTAGGTCTATGATAAGCCCAAACATGCACTTTGACTCTACAGCATTCAAAACTAAAAATGCCTCGCCTTAAGTCAGTCACACACAATTTATTTTAGAAAAGGGTCTTGAGGAAGCTGATGATACCAATGCACGAAATGAAACAACTCCTTCACCTATACCCCCTGGTTTCACTAGTTCCTTGGCTTCGCCGCTCCCACGCCTGGCACCTTCCTGGTGAACAGAGGTCATCGAGGTGCTACGTATTATTGTTCCAGAATAATTTTCCCTGTGAGCAGCTTTGGGCCTTGAGGCCATAGCTCAGACTGGCCAAAATGTGTACAGAATCAATACTCTCTTTGACTTTTATTTTAGTCATGTATTACAGATAATAATAGCCAAAGGATTACATGTTTATTTCTATTCTACTTTTCTTTATATATCTAGGGAGGTAACTCATTGGAAGTTGGAACCGTCTCTAAATTTTACTGGTAACTTTTACCTCTGGTAACTGACAGCCAACCACCTGCAATTCCACCCCACAGGTGACCGGGTAAGCTCAGGAGTCGAAGATCCATTGGTCTCTTCTTCTTCAATTATGCTTCAGTGAGTCAGCGACTCCCCCTCCTGACACTAACTACAAAGTTACGGGCTATGGTCTACAAGATCACCCTCATTTCTCACACTAACTGCAAGTTCCCAGGTGTCTAAGACGACCTTCAATTTCACCAAAACTCCTTGACTTTTTGGATAAGTTTAAATTATTAACTACATACCACCCAAAGACTTTCTGAGGCTGTTCAAAAGCTTCAACTAGTTTATGCCACATCCACGTGAGCCACGGCCAATATTGTCATTTATATAGATAGACATCGTCTTGTACGGTACACCCTGGGTCCCGTCTACTGGAGTTATTTTCACAGACGTTCCAGAGCCAGTAGAAAACTTCTGGAGAGAAACTTTCTGGGAGAAAGAATATGGTTAGGATTCTTGCTTTCTCAGAATTATTCTTGAGTATGTCTTGGAGGAGGGTGATGTCATCATTCCCATCACAGCAGTGGGTCAGAGAGGTTTCCTGATGGGGACCTCATTTCTGATCTGGCACGTTTTCTATGACAAATGCTAGACCCAACATGAATAGCTCCCAGTTTTTACCTGCCCTATTAAAACTGGCTATTTAGATGGCAAGCACAAGGTCTTTATCAAAGTGAAAGACAGCACAAATGTTGTGAAAGATTGAGCACAGAAATCATAAGATTATCAAGGATTTCACCATTGCTAACTGTGGCAAATCTCATAAATTTGTTTTGTGTTTTGTCTGAATAAACAAATCATTGCATCTGTGCTTAGGGAGAGCATCCCCAGCCCCAGTTTGTCCTTTCTCTGGTTTTGCATTCTCATTTGCTATAATTATTTCAGCTTCATACGTCCCTGATGCCTGTTCAAGTCTAGTTGGACAGGAGAGTTAAATTTAAAATTATAAGATAAAATCAAATACAAAGCACCTTAAAAGAGTTTCTTATACTTGGGATTTGCTGATCTTTTTATGCAGAAATTATTCACTCCAACTCTTGGGAATCTCTAGAAGGTGTCATGATCATCTAAATATAGTTGATGTAAAGAAAAACTAATATTTCTTGGCTCAAAAAGTTTCCAGAATCAAACGGAGAAGTAAGTATGCAAATGATCTGTCTATTCTCGCTACATATAAAGAGTGGCGATCAGTGGCACACTAACTTTATAGACACCCCGTATGTATTACATTTTTCAAAATAGATTTGATCAAAACCTTGATCTTATTTGACTCTGCAGAGCTATGATCTCCAACCTCTGGGCCAAGGACCATTATCCAAGGCAAGTTAGGAACCGGGCTGCCCAGCAGGACGTGAGCAGAAGGCAAGCAAGTGAAGCTTTGTTTGTATTTACAGCTGCTCCCATCACTGCCTGAGCTGTCAGATCACAGGCAGCATTCAATTCTCACAGAAGAGAGAACCCTACTATAAACTGTGTGTGCAAAGGATCCAGGTCACACTCTCTTATGAGAATCTAATTCCTGCTAATCGGAGGTGGAGATGTAATGCATTTGAATCACCCCCAAACCATCCCCCACCCCACCCTGGTCAAAAGGAAAATCACCTTGCATGAAACCTATCCCTGATGCCAAGAAGGTTGGGGACCCTAGCTGCAGAGGATATTTCTTGGCTACCTCCCCACATTCCATTTTCCCCTTGTCACAGCCCCCATTTCCACTGGTTTGAAAAATTACACTCCACCTTCAGCTCCTCTTGTTAAACCAGTTTATTTCACCTGTACAATCGCAATGAGTCTTAGGCCTTCTATTGGTAATATTGGGGCAAACGTTTCCGCTGAGCACAGCTAAGGAAGTGTAGACCAACATCTCAGGAACTGCAGGCACTTCAGCCTGAAGTGAAGCCAACTTGGCAGAACACAGGAGAAAGCACAAAGAAACCCAGACATTCGTGACTCTGTTGAGCAGCTGGAATAAGACTCAACCGAGGCCCATACTTTTCCTGTACCTTTGAATTAAAAGGGCTAGCATTTAGCACTCGGAGTGTGGTCTAGAAGCCAGCCAGCGTCATCAGAAATGCACGCTTGGAAGCTCACCGCAGGTCCTTCTGAGCCGGACTCTGCATTTTAACAAAATCCTTCGTGATCTACGCACATCAACATTTGAGAAGAACTCACCAGAATCAACTTTGTTTGTAGTTTGTGTCCTCAATCAGACCCCCCTCAACATCCCCATCCAGATCAGTGTTCAGACTCCTCTTCAAACAAATGGAGATTCGCACACCCACACAAGAGAAAAATTCAATTTAATTCAAATTGGGGGAAAGGGAAGAAGAGAGGGAGGGGAGGGGAGGAGGGAGGGCGCTGGTGTGCTCCCACCTACTGGGCACAGTGAAAACCTTATGGCACACCTCCTGGAGGCAGGGCACAACTGTAACAGGCACCTTACCTAAAAACATGCCAACATTGTGACCTAATCGCTTGTACCTTCATATTAATCTGAAATTAAAGAAAGAAACTGAGATTCAAGGAGTTTACACACCAGCCGGAGGTTACTTACCCAAGTTCAGGAGAGGCAGGGGCAGCGGTGGACTCTAGGCTCCACGGCACTTCCCCGCTGGCATCACAAGGCCTGATCCACAGTTTCTGTGGGTGCTGTGGCCGGAGTCCAGACCTACCTGCTCCTGCTTGGCAACATTGCATTAGCCTTGACTTTAAAAGACCATGGGTTTAAAAGACATCCTTCCTTCCCTGTATGTATAATCAAGTAAAACTCCTTAATCTAGATAATTTATTTAATGAGTAGCTCCAAATATTGGTTCCCAATTACCAGCAGTTTAATACAAAAATTACAGGCTAGCTCAATCGCACTTAACCAACTAAGCCCTGTGAACAATTTCCTCTCATTATTTCTCACTGAAGCATGCACCCTTGGCACAGTTCTCTCTTTATTAATAAAATTAAGGAGTAAGTGTTGAAATATACTCATGGCTCCTTGCTATTTGAAAATCCTTGCCTATTTCTAAAACCCAGCCAATGGGATAAGGAAATACTACCATGAAGAATAGAATTATTTGAGAGAGAAGCCTCCCACAGAAACTTCCCAACCCATAAGTTAAAATAGTATAACACACTTAAAGATATACCTGGTGAGTTGCTGTAACCCTTGTTAAAGTAAACTAAATTTGGCCTGAGGCTGCCACTGTATGTGAGTCCTTATCCTTATGTAACAAACTGAGGCCTGACTTAGTATATTAACTGAAAGCCAAATTTGAGCATATAATTTTGTAACAAATATCTGAGTCTCAGCCCATCACAGCCACCAACCGTTCAAACCACATTCACATGCCACACTGTAACCAATCAGGCTATTTCTGTACTTATTTCTGTTTTCTGTTCCATAAATGCAACACGCGGCAGATTAGAGTTCTTTAAAACTGGTCTGGTTCCAAGTTAAGATCTTTACATTAAGCCAGGCATGATGACTCATGCCTGTAATCTTAGCGCTCTGGGAGTCTGAGGCTGATGGACTGCCCTGAGCTCACAGGTTCAAGATCACCCTGAACTCACAGGCTCAAGTCCGGCCTGAGCAAGAGTGAGCCCCGTCTCTAAAAAGAAAAATAGTCAATCATTGTGATGGGTGCCTGTAAGCCCAACTGCTTGGGAGGCTGAGGCAAGAAAATTGATTGAGCCCCAGAGTTTGAGGTTGCTGTAAGCTATGACACCACAGCACTCTACTGAGAGTGACAAAGTGAGACTTTATCTCAAAAAAAATCTTTACATTAGTTGTCATTTTGTCTTTTAACACTCTAATACAGTTTATGTACACAATAGTCCCTCAACGAATGCTTGCTGCGTGAATTACTTTCATTTTCTAGTTACTTTGTAGTTGGCAAGGCATATTACCTGTTCTTCCCCCCTTGGGTCCCATTGATCTTTGTAACAGTCCTGGTAGCCAGGTGTTATTATCTCTAGTATAGAAATATTCCAACTAAGGTTCAGAAAGATTAACAAAACTCTAGCTGAGAGTCACAGATTTGTTCATGAAGGAAGTGAGATTTAAGATTTAAATCCTCATCCTGCACCTCTGATTCCAGATCCTTCCACCACCTCATGCTAATCCTTCTTTTGAAAAAGACATTCCCATAGGTTTATACTCAAGTTGCTCTTTGTAACTGGAGCCACTGACACCAGTCTGGGTCCACACATGTGCACAGCCCATTTTATGAAGGTCACTTTAGCTGCAAGTCCTAGCTTGCTACTTAGAGTAATCTGAGCATCACCAGGTAAATCATAGCAGACCAAATCATCTCCCCCCATTTGCAACCCTCCCAAATTCTATTATTATTAATTTTTTTCTTCTAAGCTAGAGAAATATTCCAGCCCTTATGAATCCCCATCCAGATGTAAAGGTGGGGATTTTCTTCCCACTTTGGAGTGCAGCCTGTTGCCAAGGCTCAGCTTCCCATCTGCTGAAGGCAAAGTGGCAGGGATAGCCCGGCAGCACCCCAAATCTGCTGCTTCTGGCATCCGTGCCTCGCTAGTGCATCTGGAGTGGAGGAGACAGATGCAGATCAAACTTGCTCCTCATCCAATCACACGCCAGTTCACTTCCTGGACAAAGTGTCCCCACTGTCCTTGATGACTATTCTGCCAATGTTACAGTGGATGGAAAACTGGCAAATTTGGGCTCATGGGATACAGCTGGACAAGAAGACCATGACAGATTTCACCTCCTATTGTATCTGCTTTTCCTTTGTCAGGCTTGCATCATTTGAAAATACCTGTGCAAAGCAATATCCTTGTATGCAACACCATTGTCCCAAAGTGCCCATCGCCCTAGTGGGAACTAGGAGTGACCGTGGGGTGATGGAGACAGAGAGGCGGCTGACTGAAACTTCCATCCACTGGGCTTAGTTACAGCTAAGGAGATAAAGGCCCTACAATATCATACCTAGAATGCTCAGCTTTCTGTGAGGCCTCGGGCAGTTTTTGCAGTTGTTTTTAAGACAGTTCTCTGCCACCACATGTCAAGAAGAAGAAGAAGAGGCTGGAACGTTCACACCCCTCATTCCTTGCCCTACCCCACTTGGAACTTCGCTCCAAAGTTCCATGGTTTTCTCCAAAATAGTAGTGTTTGTGTTTAAGGCCAATGTTTATTACATATTAGTTTCTCCATAAAACCATTGTGATGTGAGCCAATCACAGTAATTTTTAGGTTTGCTTTGTCTAAAGTGTTAGAGTTTGAACTTTAGCATTCTCTTAAAACTTAGCCTAAAATGGCAAGTCCTCTTAAAATCTTCTTTCCAAAATATCCTATTTTTGCTCAGATTGAGAATTGCAGCTGAAATACTCTCTGAACTAAGTTGCATCCTTGTGCCATAAACACCAAGCACTAAGCTGTTTTCCAGCCCTTTGTCTTAAGAAGATTGTAAGAAATGCAGAGACTTTCTAAATAGGCTTCATGTACATAAAGCAGCCCAGCTTCCCTTATGAAATACCACCACTGAATGACTCAGTAATCCATCCCCCCATGTGTGTCTGGCTGTTACAGACCAACGTATGGTGTATCATAATGGAAGGAGTGTAACAACTCAACTCCTTGGCTCTGCCTTTTTTATTTCATAGTAGAATTTTTATCATTAATGTATCCAGTTTTTCCAAGATTTTGAATAGAAGTCTTATTCCTTTCATGAAGCAATCTACTCTTTGTCATAAATATTCTGGGGTGAGTGTGTGAAACAGACCTGGTCTCTGCCCTAATGAAGCTTCTGTGTTGCTGTAATAATCAAAAGGATGTGAAGACAAGGAAAACCCCATAGCAGCGTCTGAGAGTGGGAAAAGAAGTCATTCACAGAGCTTTCTGTGAGATGCCATATAGCAGGGAACATATGAAAGCAAGTACTGAAAACTGACCTCTATCAAACCCTTCCTCGGGAAGCAGTATGACATCAGAGTCGGCGAGCACAAGGCAGCTTAGACCCCACTACACCCCGAACTTGGTGGGACAGGTGTAAGTTCCAGGGCAGCCTTGGAGCACCACGCTATAAGCCTCTTCACTGCTATTGATCAACAGCCTTCAAAAGAGGGGATGATTGGAGCTAAAGTATCCTAAGGTTCTTGTGTTTTCATGGGTGGGAGTTTTAAGTCATTTAATTCATTTGGATTTGTTAAGCTATGTGGGCAAAGTTAAACGTCATGAGTAGTGATGAGAGTGTATCCAAATCATTGGGGCTGGGGGTAATTTTTTTTTGTTATTGTTTGGGATTCATTGAGGGTACAAAGAATAAGTTTACACTGATAGCATTTGTTAGATAAAGTCCCTCTTAAAATTGTGTCCTGCCTTCAAGAGGCGTGCCATACACACTGACTCCCCTGTCCCCTTCCTCCAACCCTCTCCCCACTTGCTCATTCCCCTACCTACCTTCCTTGTATTAGTTCATCTACTGCCTTCATATCAGAAGTGAGTACATTGTATTCTTGCTTCTCCATGCTTTGCTAAGAAGAATGTGTTCCACCTCCATCCAGGTTAATACAAAAGAGGTAAAGTCTCTATCTTTTTTAGTGGCTCAATAGCATTCCATGGTGTACATATACCATGACTTATTAATGCATTCCTGGGTTGGTGGGCATTTAGGCTATTTCCACGTTTTGGAGACTGTAAATTGAGCTGTGATAAACAGTCTAATGCAAAAGTCCTTATGATAACAGGATTTTATTTTCTTCTGGGTAGATGCCTAATACTGGGATCAAATGGAAGGTCTAATTCGAGGGTTGGAACCCTTTGAGGGTTCTCCATACTTCCTTCCAAAAAGGCTGTCTTAGTTTGCAGTGCCACCATCAGTGTAAAAGTGTTCCCTTCTCTCCACATCCATGCTAGCATCTGCAGTTTTGAGACTTTGAGAGATGGGCCATTCTCACTGGGGTTAGGTGATATCTCTGGGTAGTTTTGATTTGCATTTCTCTGAGGATTAGGGAAGATGAGCATTTTTCATGTTTGTTAGCCATTTGTCAGTCTTCTTTAGAGAAAGTTCTATTAATGTCTCTTGCCCAGTGATCTATGGGATTGTTGGGTCTTTTCTTATTGATTAACTTGAGTTCTCTATAGATCCTAATTATCAAGCTTTTGTCCAACTCATAATATGCAAATATCTTTTCCCAGTCTGAAGGTTGTCTGTTTTGTTGTTGTTTCCTTAGCTGTACAGAACCTTTGCAGTTTAATTAAGTCCCATTGATTCATTTTTGTTGTTGTTACAATTGCCACAGAAGTCTTCTTCATAAAATCTTACCCCAGGCTGATATCTTCAAGTGTTTCCCCCATACTTTCTTTGAGAATTTTTATTGTTTCATGGCTTAGATTTAAATTGTTCATCCATCTTGAATCAATTATTGTAAGTGATAAGAGCTTTGAGTCAAGTTATAGTCTTTTACATGTAGTTATCCAGTTCTCCCAACACTATTTATTCATTAGGTATTCTTCTCCCCAGTGTAAGTTCTTATTTAGTTTACCAAAGATCAGGTGGCTATAAGATATTAGTTTCATCTCATTGTTTTCTATTCGGTTCCAAATGTCAATGTCTCTATTTTTGTGCCAATACCATGCTGTTTTGATCACCATGGCCTGGTAGTACAGCCAAAAGTCTGGTAGGGTGATTTGCAAATCACCCTTGGCTTTGTTTTTATTACTAAGAATTGCCTTGGCTCTGTGGGTTTTTTTCTGGTTCCATACAAAAATAAAAATTACTTTTTCCAAACCTTGAAAGTATGATGATAGTATTTAAATAGGGATTGTTTTGAATCTATAGATTGCTTTGGGTAGTATAGACATTTTCATAATGTTGATTCTTCCTAGCCATGAGCATGGTATATTCTTCCATTTGTTAATATCTTCTATTTCTTTTTTTAGGGTTTTGTAATTTTCTTTGTAAGGTCCTTCACTTCTTTTGTTATGTATATTCCTAGGTATTTCTTTTTTTTTTGAAGCTTCTGAGAAAGGAGTTGTGTCCTGATTACCCTCTCAGCTTGGCTATTATTGGCATATACAAAGGCTACTGATTTGTGGACATCATTGACACCTGATATATATCCTGAGACATTGCTGTGTTTTGTGATCACTTCCAGGAGTCGTATGGAATTAATAATAAAGAGCAAAAAGGAAACATATGTACTAGAAAAACAAACAATAAAATCAAAGAATAAATCCAAGAATTAAAGGGAGGCCAAAGTAAATAGAATGAAAATTTTATAATTAATCCATTAAAAAAATAGAAAATCTTAAAACAAGTGAAATCAAGGGCGAGACAGGATGTAGCAAAGGCAGAAGAAACCAATTACAACAGAATACGATGGTGTCATGATGAAATTACTTATTTTCCAGAAATATAAATTGTCAAAACTCCCTCAGGAAGAAGCAGACACTAAACAGACAAATAACCATGAAAGAAATAGGAGAGAAAAAAGAGATGTCAACAAATAATCTCAAAGAAGGAGGCCAGATCACAAATGTGTTGTGTATAATTCTTCTAAAAAGCACATATCTCAATGAATTGCACATAAAGCCAAGAAATAGGTAATTCTCCAGTTTACATAAAATATTCTGTCAGCTGGAGGGCATTAAGTTAAGTGAATAAGCCAAGCACAGAAAGACATATGTTGCTTGTTCTCATTCATATGTAGAAGATAAAAAAGTAGATCTCATCAGAGTAAAGTGGTGGTTACCAGAGGCCAGGAAGGATGGAGGGGAGTTGGGGACAAATAAAGGTTGATTAATGGATACAAAGATACAGTTTGATAGAAGACACAGTCAGTAGGGTGACTATAGTTAACATCAATCAACCGCGCTTTTCAAACTAGCTAGAAAAGAATATTTCACGTGTTCCTACAAATACTTAAGACAATGAATATTCCTATTGCCCTGATTTGATTGCATGAGTGTACCAAATTATCATATGTACCCCCAAATATGTACATTTAATATGTGTCAATAAAAATAAACAAAAACAAACAAAAAAAGCTCCACAAATCATTTTATGAAGCTAGCCTAATTCTTTCATGGAAACTCAAAATATCACAATAGGAAAAGTCACAGACTTATTCTACTTAACTGTAGAATAAGTAACCATCTAGATCCTTCCCTAGTGCACCCCTCACTCGCTGGGTGGTGCTTGGCACTGATTATCCCCCCTCCAAACATGTAAATGACTGGTTTATCCCTGGGGTGAAGAGTTCAATGGGTCAGTGACAGACCTCAGATTGTCAACCTCATTTTCTAGTTCTTAGCACCTCACACAACAAGGTAGCCAAAGAGAGTAGCTTGCTTGTTGATATTCATACTGCAAAAATTTAAATAAATGCAGCTTACTAAGACCTCAGAGAATTCTTCTGAGATAAACTCAGGCTTAAATGGCCTCTTGCCAAGAAGCACTGCTTAATTTGTTATGGAGAGAATATGTAATCTTCCCTGGCACACAAAATCGGTTGAGAGAGACATCGGCTTTCCCCCACAATTAAAAAACATTCCGGGTGCTTTGGGAACTGTCCTGACTCTGTTCTCTAGGAGAAACCAGGAAACACATCTCTCCAGAGTAACATTTCCTTGCTTCCTGCAAATGTTATACTAATAGTTGGACAGTCAAAATAAAAGAGGGCTCTAAATATATTAACATATTTCCCCATTCATATTATTTGTTTGTTTGTTTGTTTAGAGATGTGCTCTTGCTATGTTGCCCAGACTGGCCTCGAACTCTCAGGCTCCAGCAATCCTCTCTCCTCAACCTCCTGAGTAGCTGGGATTATACATATGCACCACCACACTGGGCTTTATCTCCCATAACTTAATTGAAAAAGTGATAAGCTATTTGTTGGGTCGCCAAGCAGCCTTCCTCTAAAACTTTTTTAGTCTCATGGCACACTTGAACCTGTAGTTAAACTTCCATGGCATATTTAAATTATGTTGACCAAAAAAAAAAAATGATAATAATAATAAAAAGAATATACTTAGCTGTGCTTTGAATTGCTTTCAAAAGCAAATTAATTAATGGCCTTTAAAATTTTTCATAGCACACCAGTTGCAAATCACTGCTCTAACATCTTGAGTTACTCATCCAGTTGTTTCTTTCACATGGTATCAACATTATATGAGCAAAGGGTCCCAGTCAATGCCATGAGAGGAGACAGAAATTCCACAATGAATGACATATGAACATAGATGTGACTTCTCCCACCTCAATTTGCCATGGCTCGCCAATTTTAAAAGACATTTCTAACTCCTTTCCTAAGGAGTATCCAAAGACCTACGTAATCAGACCATGAGTGGCCTTTCCAACCTCATCTGCCTTCATTCTTACCATGCTCCAGCATCACACCTGCAGCTCCCCAAGCTCAGAGGTTTACACTCTTACTACCTCCTCTGTTAGGATGACTTTAAGAAACATCCCTGCCCATCAGGCTTCTACTCACCCTCCCTGGCCAAAACCTCATGTGACTCTCCCTGTGAAATCTTCAACCAAACCAGAACTAATCACTCCCAACCAACCATCATAGCCTAAGTCTAAATTATAATTTTTTCAACAGGACTTTACTCCCTTAGTAAATTATAAGCTTTGTGAGGGCTGGAACCATATCATACTTGCATATTTGTCTTGTATCCCCTGCACCTTACACAATGCAGAGGCTCCTGCATTTTTGCTGAACGGTCCTGACAAATTTTTACTGGTGGCCCAACACCTGACACAAACCAGTCATAACTTGGTATAAAACTTAGCGTAAACAGAAGAACTGACATAAGCATCTTATAACAAAGAGAAAATGGTGCTCATGAAGAGACAACTTTTTTGTTTATTTGTTTGTTTGTTTGTTTTTTGAAGAGACAAATTTTAAGCAATGATTTTCAGACTGCCAAGGGAAGATGGTACCCAGAACAAATGAGAAACCTGAGAAATGTAGGCCTGGATGTCCTTGAGAACATTTTTCCTGCCCTGATTCTCTGACTTATCAGTCAATTTGGTTTCCAAAAGAAACGTGCCTTCAGGGTAGACGGTGGGTGGTGAGCCAATTGTTTTGATTACCTTTTGCTGTATATTAAACTACCCCAAAACACAGGAGATTAAAAAAATAACTATTTTACTTGCTTACAATTCTGCAGGGCAAGAATTCAGAAGCATTGAGCTGGTACCCCAACTGGGCTAGAAGTCCCAAGAAGACTTCATGCACTTGCCTGATACTTCACTGTCCCCTGCTGGTTGATCTTGTTCTCTCTGTCTCTCCCTCGCCCCCACGTGGCTGCTGTAGGCTTCCTCACAGCATGTCTTCCCTGGATGCTGGCTTCCAAGAGGGCAGGTCCCAAGCTTTGAGAATGAACACACAGTTCTCAAGGTCTCAGCCTCAGTAACTACATAGTTACATAGTGACTCACATTCTATGGGTCAAAACAAGTTATAGGGCCTTTATGGATTCAAGAGGAGAATTAGCCTTCATCTTTCAATGGGATGGAAGGAAAGGAATGTGTGGTCATTTTTAATCCACCACATTTGTTTCTTCTGATAAATTTGGATAAACTCTCATAATCAAACCATTCTTTAGCATAAGTAAATTCCCCATTGGGCAGAGCCTGTGGCTCAGTGAGTAGGGCACTGGCCCCATATATTGAGGGTGGTGGGTTCAAACCCGGCTCCAGCCAACTGCAATAAAAAAATAGCCGGGCGATGTAGTGGGCACCTGTAGTCCCAGCTGTTTGGAAGGGTGAAGCTAGAGAATTGCCTAAGCCCAAGAGCTGGAGATTGCTGTGAGCTGTGACTCCACGGCACTCTACCAAGGGCAACAAAGTGAGATTCTGCCTCTTAAAAAAAAAAAAAAAAAGGTAAATTCCCCACTACCAGCATACATAATAGCTACACTCTCCTTCGCACTTATGGTGTGTTCCTGAAACTTGTCAATACTTTACTATTTGGGAAAATGAATCACATTTTAAATGCATCCAAGGAATTGGTTAGTTAAAGGAAATCTCTTCTTTTCCAGGGATTTCTTTGCTTAACTTCTTTCCACAATAGTTCCAATTCTGCTTATCTTTATTCATTTCATTAAAGACTATTTGATACCTGTTGGGTGCAGTGGCTCATGCCTGTAACCCTAGCACTCTGGGAGGCTGAGGCAGGTGGATTACTTGAGCTCAGGGGTTCAAGACTAGCCCAAGCAAGACCAAGACCCTGTCTCTACTAAAAAAAAAAAACAGAAAAACCAGCTGAGTGTTGTGGAGGGAGCCTATAGTCCCAGCTACTTGGAAGACCAAGGCAAGAGGATTGCTCAAACATAAGAGTTGAGGTTGCTGTGAACTATGATGCATAGCACTTTACTCAGGGTGACAGAGTTAGACTCTATCTCCAAAAAAATAAATAAATAATTAATTAAGACTTTGATAAACATGATACTGAATATATTCATAAATAACTCATTAAGTAAGGCCTAATTTTATAAATTATAAGCATTTCGCATAAGTAATTTTTCAAAGAAGAAAGAATATACTGTCAAAATAAATAAACTAAAATTTTTTCTGAGACCCTACCACCATTTGTAATTTTTATAGTTACCTTTCGAAAAGTCTGATAAATCAGGGATGTGGTAAGCAGCTGAAACATCTTTTGAACCAAAGTCATAAGCACTTATGCAGCAGAATATTAGGTGGCAGTTTTGAGATAGATTAATGTTGGAAATGATTAATAAGAATTGTCACAATCTTTGCTCTTTGCCTAGTTAAAACCTAAACACCCACCTTGAGACTGTGAAAGCTTAAGAGAGACTTATTAGGGCATTAACCTAGATAGTATGAGAAAAGGCTAAAGTTTCCAGGTCAAGTTTAATTTTCTCAAAAGGATCAACCTAATTTTTCCCAATAGTAGTGAGATCTTTTCGTCTCAATAAATTTTGGTGGAGCTAATTAGTGAATGAATGCATGAATGAATATATAACTTGCCTGTTTGTCCCATATTCTCCCCAGAAACCCACAGACAATGGGGTTTCTAGAGAACCCATTTAAATACTCAACGCAGTGGTAGCAGGAACGAGAAAGAGGAAATAGATTTGAAAAAATATACTTAGGAGACTAAATCAAGACGTGGTGATCCAGTTATATTGTGACGTGTAAGGAAGGAGAAACTCATGGTTCCCAGGCTTGGGCAGATGATGCTGACATCACATGAGTTAAGAACAGCAGTGAAGGTCCCACTGGAGGGAGACTCACTCAGTGAGAGTATTTATTTCTTGTGGGCATTCAAGAGAAACATCCACCAGGCCACGGGATATTTGTGGCCTGGTGGATATTTGCCTGGGGACAGGTCAGAGTTAGAAGATGTCAACTTGAGGATTCTCAACTTTACATGGTACTGATGCCTGGAAAATGCATGTGATTGCCCAGAGAGTGTGAGAGAGTGAAGAAAGAACACAGCAGGGACAGACCCGGCAGGGACACTAGCACTTACCTGGTGAGAAGAGGAGACAGGGAAAGAATAATCAGAAATATACAAGAAATATGCAGCTTGAGGAACTGCAGGATCCAAAAGGACCAGAGTCTTCCAGAGGAGGGAGTGACCGACCCAGCCTCCCTAGTAAGCCTATGGAAATGAGACTAATAGGTTCCCAGCACTGGAATACTGAAGAACATTCATGGTCCAAGCAGTTAGAAAGACCTAGATTCACATCATTCGATCTGCCAGGTAATTAGCTCTATGACTTATGGCCAGTCACTTCGCTTTTCTGAGCCTCAGTGCTCTCATCTGAAAAATGGGGATAAATGGCAATTAAGCCATATCTACCCTCCTGGTGGGGTTATTGGATTTTCATGAGAAAGTGCACGCGAAAGCCAGCCCATCAGCAACTGAAAAGCATACGTGGATATAAACTTATTTCTTAAATTTGATAGGCAGATTAATGACTGTTAATAAATGCTTGCAGCTACCAGTATATGAGAAAACCGTAATTAACTATGCATTGATGAAGCTCTTTAAACTGTAAAAACTGAATAATATCAAAGTGGTTTTTTGTTATTGTTGTTGTTGTTTGTTTGTTTTTGTTTTGAGAACTTGTAAATCCCTTTGTAGCTGGGACTCAGAGTTCTCCACCCAGGCCTTTCTTATCCCTTGTGCCTGGCTGTACAATCAACATGCCTCAGTCGGTTGTGAGTGTTTGAAGCTAAGTCTGTCTCCCTTCCAGACTATGAGCTCTTTGAAGGCAGACCACATCTTATCCAGCTGCCCTTCTATTTTTATCTGTAGCCTGCAGCACAATACTTAGAACACCAAAGGGCCTTCATAAATATTAATTGAAAGAGAATAAATTAATACTAAGCTCAGTCATGTAACCTTACCCTCATTATAAAAGAACAATTGGATTGTGTTTGCTCCAATCTTTACAGCATTAATTTTATTTTCAGTCACTTTAAGCAACACTAAGAAATGCTTGCTAGATATTATTTGGATAATTATGGATAGATAGATAATGATGGACACAAAGATAAAAGTTACAAGCATTTGCAATCATTTTTAATGAGTCCAAAACTCTTAAAGGAAGGCATTAGAACTGTGTGATTTTGAGCATTTATCACAGGTAGTAAGTAGCTGTCTCCATACAAAACAAAGCTCATAACAGTTTGGTTGACAGGTGAACCTCCAGGCTAGGAAAGATTTTTATCTTTATGTCTCAATTTCTCTGGTTATCCTAGAGCCCATCTGCAACCTCACCCCACTATCGAGTAAAAGATAGTAGGCGGTTCTTACCCAGATAAAATACACTCACACCGTTAAGAACTGGAGCAATCACAGGACAGGTGACTCTGGCACCTTAGGCTGGTACATCATTGATTTGGAGAAGTTTCAACCGGCAACTGATTCCTGAGCTGCTGAAAATGTCGTAAGTCACAGTAGGACAAGCACTCTTCGTAATTTGGTTCAATTCATTGGATAGAAAAAACCGCAATTATTATTTGCAAGGACGTTTTATAATTGTTGCAAGATAGAATTGTGTTCATTGATTGCTATGACCTCATGACTCACTGGCCCATCTGCATAAAAAATTGTACTTGAGGTGATCATTTCCCCAATACTATCTACCAGTCTAGGAAATCTGATAATAAGTGGCCCAAATTGAAAGTCTAATGTCACTTAAGTGATGAGTAAGGTTGAGGAGTACCAGACATGGCTTTCATAAATCATAAGTCTAATGTAGTAGCCAAATTCTGACACTTTTTTCTTTCTTTTTGAGAGCCCTTTCTCACAATCGAATATGCCTCCAGACAGTGAACCAGGAAATGTTGTTCTAGGAATCTCAGGTAGGTGCAGATGGAAAACTAGAAAGTTCACATTTTGGCCCACTCATTTCAATACAGGTGGTGATGGGCTCAGATACCGGTATTCCTTGTATCGTGGCCACTCTCCATCCATCTCTTTTGGCTCCAGGCTGAGTCTTGCTAATGTTTCAATCCAGAGTGATGCTCTACATTCCAGGCCATGGTTAGACCTGATCGTCTGTTAGCATAGATGTTTCTCATCCCTGCTTCAGGGATATTATTTAAGTGTTAACATTAATCACTTTCAATTCTCCTGAGGATTCCTTAAGAGAAACAATCCCACAGACAAATTGAATGATTCACTACAGCACCCTGTTTTCCTAAAATCCAGTGTCGCCCAAAAAGACAAAGCAAAAACAAGACAACTAAAAAAAATGCCTGGACTTTGTCAGTGCAAGGGAAATAATCATACAGAAAAACACAATTCTACAGAGCTGCCTTAAAACCAAAGAAGACAGAAAAAAACCTAAAGAGAAAATGGCAGAATGGACAGGACTGACTTGGTTTCTGCTTTGTTGCTGTAACAAATGTGGCAGCCTTAGCTGGAAGGGCCACCAATTCAACACCTAAAAATGCTTTTCATTTGAAAGATTCTCAATGTTAAGATTCATGGTCCACCCCAAGACACCAAAAGGGAACAGGACACTAACTCTTCAATAATGTTGCTACACAATCTTCCATGGAGCTTCAAAAAGCCATCTGAAGAACTTAACCAATAAAACTTATTAATTCAGAGCACATCATAGCAGTATTAGAAAGCACCATCTCTTAGTATGATAATTAGATCCTTGGATTTGTTGTGCTCCTGTAATTTATTTTATTATCCAATAGGTTTCAGGTTGTCTTTTGTCAGAACACAGCTTTTCTGCATACTTAATGTCTCTTCTAAGGCACATTTTCATGTCACTTTCAGGCCACCAGAGAGCATGATCCTCAATTCATCCCCTTGATTTCTTTTCTAGTAATTACTGGACACTGAGCATGAACCAGGCACTGTGTTAAGCTTCTCATATGCTCTCCCTCTGACTCGGGGATCACAAGCTGCAGGGGCACCAGGAGAGTTCAACAGTGTTCAAGTTCAAGATCACACAACAAAGTACCAGACCTGTATTCAAACATAGGTCTTCCTGCCTCTAAAACCGTTCTCTCTCTGGATATCCCTCCCTAGAGTCATCTTCTCTATATGAAAATGTCTCCCCTCCCACAACCTCTTCTTCCCAGTAATTAAGAAGGTAGGAAGAATCCATTCTAACACAATTCTTTGGGCTATACTTCAAGTTATCTGCTTTGAGAGCTCCCTGCAGACTAATATCCTACAGTGTGCACTAATCACTCTCACAGAATAATATTTAAGACCAGTGGAGCCCAGGTTTCAGGTGGGCAAGGACCTGTGAAGAGGTCACACTTGCCTTGGAACCTTTTCCCACAATTAGAAGGTGAAGGGCAATATGGCAGAACAGAAAAGAGAGTAGAGCATTCTACAGCCCCTAGGGTGGCCCTTCCTGGGTAGTGGAGAAGCCCAAGAGGCAGGTCTCTCTGTATTACAGAGCCAGGGTCTCTAGGAAGCTTCCCTACACCAACTAGCTCTCTGGTCACCTACGCGCACAGCTTGGGTGCTTGCTGCGGGTAGAATTAACATAAAACATGCTCTCTGCTGGATCATATTGCCCGAACCAAAAGTCAATACACAAAAGAACATAACGTTTAAAATCAAAATAGAAATGGAAAATCTGAGACTAGGATCACCCTATAATTAGTTACTTTCTATCAACTATTTGTTATGTGTGACCAATACACCTATAACTAAATACATATCTGGTTAACCTTTCCGAATTTTTTTTTTATTGTAATAGTGATCTGCATTCATATATGTACACATAGACTGCAGTCTTTATTCTCCCTCATCAACGCTGTCAACACTGAAGCACATTAAAGAGGATTTGCGGCTCGGCGCCTGTGGCTCAACGGGCTAAGGCGCCAGCCACATACACCTGAGCTGGCGGGTTCGAATCCATCCCGGGCCGCCAAACAATGAGGGCTGCAACCAAAAAATAGCTGGGCGTTGTGGTGGGCGCCTGTGGTCCCAGCTACTTGGGAGGCGGAGGCAAGAGACTCGCCTAAGCCGGTGAATTGGAGGTTGCCGTGAGCTGTGATGTCACAGCACTCTATCCAGGGGGACAGCTTGAGGCTCTGTCTCAAAAAAAAAAAAAAGAGGATTTGCTTCAAGTAAATGAGGCAAAAGCTATGTTGAATGGTTTAATGTAACCACGTCAGATTGTATTAAAAATAATCAACACATTGTACCCCACATATGCATAAATGTATTCATGATCTATGTGTATTTGACTTAATAAGGAAAAAAAATAAAAAGGTTTTGCTGGTATACATTATAATATGTGTATTAATCATATTATTTAATAAGTATATTATAAACTACCCTTCTATATTACAAAGTATAGTCTTCATCTTTCCAGGAAAAAACCCTGCTTATTGATGACTATTAGTCAAAAAACACATTATCAACTCCACCATTATGCATGGAGATGGCATATTTTATAGCTTGGCTCAAAAGGACATGTGGATAAATATTCTTAAATAGAATGCCACAACTCAAAATCATCTATCGAAAACAGTGCCCAATTCCTCTTGTCAGTTATAAACATTGGTTTGCTTAAGCAGAGATCTCAAGCTATGTCATTCCCTGCTTTGTGATGTAAGAAATACAAGTCTAAATTTCAAAAAGTATGTGAAGCACAAATATAGAGCATTTTACTCACACTACGTTCAATAGTCCAAAAGTTTCCATGAATTTTGTTGTTGTTGTTCTATTTTTCTTCCTTGACCACAAAAAAGCACAACATGTCCAAACGAAATAGGATCATAAAGACCTCCTTGATTTATTTAATTGCTTTATCCGCATCTGCCTTCTGATTGTGTTCAAAGACAACACTCTCGTTATGCGCTGTTCCAAATAGTGTGTGTCAGTCGAGATGCTTTCAGCTGCAAGTAACAGAAACCCCAACTAAAAGTGTCTTCAACAATGAGAAAAACGTGTTACCTGATGTAGCAAAAAGTCTGAAGGTGGTCAGTTCCCAAGAGTTAGGGATGCTTTGCTATGCTCAGCAGGTTGATAAACCCTTCTTTTATTTGCAAGTTGGCTGTTGCAACTCCAGATGGTACATGCAGACCTGACATCCAGCAGAGAAGAAGACAGTCCTCTAAGGCTTCTCTTTATATATTTCCAGGGACGTATTTTCAAGAGACTTTCTGTATAATTTCCAAAATTGTTTTACGGTAATCAACATTTGCCTCCTAGGCTAGGAAGGGTCTCTGAAGTGCCCAGAAATCTAATTTTTAAACACATCCATTGCTCTACTAGGAAGGAAGGAGGAGATGGTTGCTCTGCTATAAGTAATCAATACTTTCTACCACAAGAGTCCTCCCGAATAATCCATCTTGCCCTAATCATTTTAGTATAAGTTTATATCTGTTCAACCCCCTTCACATTTTCACCTCTACAACGTGCTTCAGCTTCCAGATTTCTAGGAAATAAACTAAAATTTTCAATACACTTCTCTTTTTATCCTGAGCCATTTTTCTCCCAGGAATTCTGAAGAATAACTAGATACAGAATCATGTTTTATGTATCAGCCCATAACAATTCAATTCTGGAAGAAAATCTACCCAATTTGGACCTTCAGTGAGGAAATACAACAAGGTACCCGCACACCATGCATCCAGGAATAACGGAGCACGGACCCCTCCTAACCTTCCTAATCACAACATTTTCCCAAAATATATTTAACTTTACTGCTCTTCACCTCATTTCTGAGCTCACAGATCCCTGCCAAAGAGAATTAGAAAACAAAGGGCCTCTGTTCTAACTAGACTCCCTTTTTTTTTTTTTTTTTTTTTGACAGAGTCTCACTATGTCACCATTGGTAGTGTTCTGTGGCGTCACAGCTCACAGAAAACTCCAACTCTTTGGCTTAAGCACTTCTCTTGCCTCAGCCTCCCGAGTAGCTGGGACTACAGGTGCCCACTTCATCGCCCAGCTATTTTTTAGAGACAGGGTCTCACTCTTGCTCAGGGTGGTCTCAAACTTCTGAGCTCAAGCAATCCGCCCATCTCAGCCTCCCAAAGTACTAAGATTCCAGGTGTGAGCCACCCACACCCAGCAAACCAGACTCTTCCAGCCAAATCAGGTGCATCTAGTTCGGACATTCTCCTTCTTCCCCTACACATGATTCCTTTTGGTCCTGGGGCCTTTGGATCAACATTAATTCTTCTATCAAGATATGAGTCTGCTCATATCATACCAGGATTTTCTGCTTTTTTTGTTCTTCTTTTAGTCTTGGCCCAAATATAGGATTTGGCTGGTGAGACCATTATGGATAGCTTGGCAGTAATCAAAGGAAAAACTCAGACCTTAATGTTGTCGTAATCTATAATTTATAAACCCTGTCACTATATTAATTGCCCTTAGAAATTCATTATTGTCATCCCCACCAGCATTCACTGATGAGACACAGGTTAGAGCTCCCTCCAGCTGCTGGAGAAATGAAATATGCCCAGGATGGGGAGCGTGGGGGGACAGTCGAGAGACGCTCTGGGTGCAAGGATTTGAATTTCATTAGCCTTTTCCCCGTGGTTATTTTCACATATGTGTGTGCCAGGATTGCATACACCTCAGCAAGTTTAGACCTCTAACTTGAACTGAGAGATCCAAATAGAATAATGGAGACCAGTAAGATGGCATGGACAGCCTCCTCCTGGGAGGGTCATTCCACATCACCTGCCTGCACCCAGTGACTGTCACACGGAACCCGTGCGTGGGAGCTCTGTAACACATACAGAATGTGCAATCAATCAGCTGGTAGGTAACTGCCTCTCCAAAGCTTTCCTCTTTCCAGCCACAGCCACACTAGAGGGCACTTGAACCCCACTTTTATTACAGACCAAGTCGTTGACATGGGTGCAGGGTGGTACTTTAGACAGGGAGGGAGGAGCGTCAATTGGGGGGGTGATGGGAGGGCTACGTTTGTTTTAACGAGTCTTCAATAAACCCATCAGTATTTGAGGAAGCTTCCGAGTCAGACTTTGGGGACCGGAACCTTAATTATACAATATAATTGTTGTTAATGGAACGTGTACATTTCAACCCAGCAAGATTGGTGGTGTTTAATGCCAGCATGACATATTTCCCAAATCGTTGTCTTTATTTGTATAAATAGGAAAGAAGCAAAAATTGCACCAGCTCTGTGCATAATGAAGAGGGTGGCAGCATGCCGCCTGTACTGGGGTAGCCAGATGCTCTTTTATCTCTTTCCAAATCAGCATGCAGAGCTGGTGGTCCTCAAACAGAAAGCATCTTTCCTAAGGGATGGCAGCACTGCACGTTTGGAATGATAACATTCTATAAATAAATAAAAAAAGATTATTAAGAACGCTGTGTAAATCTCCTCGTCAAACACCCCTTCAAGCAACCATCATCAGTAATTCAGTTTGGTCCCTTAATCCCACTGTATACAAATACAGAGCATAAATACAGTATTTAACAAGCACCAGAGAAAAAGCAGCATTCTTGCAGTAAGGACTCGTTCGGGAAGAACAAACGCGCCTTACCCACAGCCTTCTTGGTCACCCCCAGGTTTCCACTCTGGACCCTCCCACCTAAATGAGGCGTCCCCCTCACGTGGATGAAGCTCAGCCACAACTGCCTATTTCAATTAAACTTTAAAATATTCCCTTGGTTCCCGCATCCTTTTTTGTTTCCCCTGGGGGAATTCACAGGGTCTCCATTAGAAACCTCATCACATTGGCAAAGATCTTCAGATTCCCTGTTGATTCGCCACCAGGGTTAAGCTTTGGGTGTCTTGGTGAAAGAACACCATCGTTCTTTTTCCTTTCTCACTCAGCCTGAGCGAGAGAAATGAGAGGACCCCAGTGACTTCACGGCACTCTGCCTGTTGCCTATCTTCTGGGTGAGAGGCCATTTCTCCAGGGGGCCACTGCAGAGTTCCACCCACCCTGTTGGCGTCTGTCCATGCCGAGTGGGACATGAGAGGACAGAATGGGCCTGCAAATTCATTTCTCATCAGGGACGCCCACCACCAGGAAACACTCTCGATCTACTTTTCTCCTTCCCTTTAAGAACTTACATTTCAGTCTCCCCCCCCAGCCAGGTGCAGAGAAGTTACAGAACAGACTGAGGATAAACCCTGAGGGGACTCCAGGGAGCATCTGAGGCTCCAGTTCCAACTCTGGAAGCCCCGCCTTGGGCCAACTCAACACCTTAGACCAGTGGTTCTCAACCTTCCTAATGCTGCGACCCTTTAATACAGTTCCTCACGTGGTGTGACCCCCAACCATAAAATTATTTTCATTGCTACTTATGGTTGGGGGTCACCACCACAGGAGGAGCTGTATTAAAGGGTCGTGGCATTAGGACAGTTGAGAACCACTGCTCACAGGTAAAGGAGCCAATGAGATTGCACATGTGATAAGTTTCTTAACCACAATCAACACCTGCTTTGTCAACTGCTGGTTAGCAAAAGTTGGATTTTAGATGTGTCTTATTTTTACTATTTTTATGGGGGGGGGGTTGTTTTGTCCAAATTTTAAATCATATATGGTAGAAGATGAACAATGGGAGTATATTAGGTAGGCCATAAGAAAATGCCACAGAGTGAGTGATTTAAACAATGGAAATTCATTTTCTCACCCTTATGGAAGCTGGAGGTCAACTTCCAAGATCAAGGTGCTAGCAGGGTTGGTTTCCTGAGGCCTCTCTCCTTGCTCAGCTGCTTCCCACTTTCTTGCTGTCCTCACATGGGCATGCCTCTGTGTGCCCACATCCTAGTGTCCTCACATGGGCATGCCTAGTGTGTGCCTGTCCAAATTTCCTCTTCTTAGAAGGACACCAATTAGATTAGATTAGGGCTCACCCGCATGACCTCATTTAACCTGAATCACCTCTTTAAATGGGCCTGGCTCCAAATACAGTCACCTTCTGGGATACTAGGGCTTCAGCATATGAGTCTGGGGGGACACAATTCAGCCTGTAACAGGAACCTTCATATATACCATCCAAATTCTTGCCAAGCTTTGCCTGAAAAAATAAAGAAATATGGAAGCCCTGTTTTTAGTTCAATGTTATTGCCATTGTGTAAAAATGATGCTTCATGAATACCACAGTGATAAAGAAAAAAAGGAAATTGCAGCCACAAGTCAATTCCTTAATAAATGTCTTAAGGACTTTCAAAATTCAGATGCTCACAAGCCAGGTGTTCTCACCTGCCTTAAAGAAAAAGGAGAGAGGGTGGCGCCTGTGGCTCAAGGAGTAGGGCGCCAGCACCATATACTGGAGGTGGTGGGTTCAAACCCAGCCCCAGCTAAAAACTGCAACAAAACAAAACAAAAAAGAGAGAGAGAGAGAGACCTACTATTCTTTGAGTAAACATTGCTCCTGTCCCATTCTATACGGGGCACCTTGTGAGAACTTGAAAAATATTAACTGGCAACAATCTGCTCGTGGTTTGAACACGCAGATAAGGGGGAAGAGCGGACGTGATGACTTTCCTGTTTGACAAGATTTCCATGAAGCAGGACCCAGGTTTGTTTCTTCGTTTATCTTTTCCTTTAATAAAAGGAAAGGGGCAGTTGGGAGTGCGTCTGAGCATTGTGGACACATTAGAAACCCCTGCTTCAGATCTCCATTCATTACACAAGTCATCCCAAGCGGCCGTCTCCCCTTCCCTCCGCCTGGTGTTTGAGCAGCTGCTGAAGGGGAGACAATTCCCTGCGGGCGCTCTGGTCCCAGGCTGCCTGCGCCAGGCACAGTGAGGGATTCTCAGGGGCCAGGAGGCCCAGCCACCCGGCACAGCTTCCCCGGCAAGGACCTCTGAGACCTGGATATGTGATTTCAGAAAGTCACGTACAAAGGTGGGATTTTCGGTCAAGTAGGGTAACTAGCACACACCTCTCTCCCCCCATTTGAATCCTGACCAAAATGACAAGGAACTCATTAAAAAGATGTAAACCCACAAGTCATCAAGAACTCAGTTGTTGACCGAGAACTAACTAAACACTTGGGGCGGAGAGGGGACTCAATCAAGAAATGGCAACTCTCCCAGCAGAGGAGAGGCTGTAACTGAAAAAAGTAGTTCACCTACGGGACTGCGGCCAGGCTGGGCACTCGCACACTGCAGGCTCCCCAGGAGGCGGGGCCGGGCAGGGCCTGGGGCCAAGCCTGTGTATGTAGCCCTGAGACGCCCACTCGTGTGTCTCTCCTATCACCCTGCCCAGCCCACTAAACAGAGCCCTCCCCTGCTGCCCTCTCCAGCCTATTCCCTGCCACATCCTTCCAGGAAGGTGACCATGTACTCTTTAGAGACCTTGAACCAGAGAATCTTCAGGCTCAGTTAACAACTGCAAGCTGGGCTGAAAGCAAGGCACTCGGTTGAAAGTCTGTGTCCTGAGTACCTTTCCTGTCTCTGCTCCCGGAAGACCCATGTCCAGAAACATACCGTCCAGGCAGGAGAAAGAAAGATAATGGTCCTAAGAAACTCACTGGCCCGAGGGACAAGATCCACAGAGACTCATCTGACATTTTCATCAAGTAAGCCAGCTCCTCTCCTGACAACACTTCCTGAGACTAGCCACCTCCATGCACACAGTCAGATTTGTATTACATTGCTTCTTTTTTATTTTTTATGTAGGGGGTACGAGTGTTTTTGTTACATGGAGAACTTATATAACCATCAAGTCAGGGCTTTTGGCGTGCCCATCACTAGAATAGCCTCCATTGTACCTAATGGGTAAGTTGTTGTCTCACACCCATCCTCTTGCTCTCCCCCCTCCTCGATTTCTCATGTCCTTTACACCACTCTGCACCCGTATGTATTAGCTCCCTCTTTTTAGTGAGAACATAGGTGTTTGGTTTTCCATTCCTAAGATACTCCACTTAGGATATGCACCACTTCTTAACCATATACGGACATTCAAGGATCACCAGACATTGAAGAAGGCATCAAACCTTGACAAGGAGAACTAAATAAATAAACAAATTGTTCTGAGGAGCCAAGAAGACACAAAGGCAATAGAGGGAGGGAAAGAAATGGAGGGGATAGCAAAAATAAACCAAAAAACCTTATAATCATTATCATCAAATAGTGTTAAGAAAATATTACATTCAGGAAATAATAGGAAACAATGAAAAAGTATAATCAGAGTGCAAAGAGTTTGGGGAATTAAATATGCAAAATTTAAAATATTCAGTGAAACACTTGGAAAATACAGGTGAATAGCTCTCTTCAAAAAGTCAAAGAAATAGAATAAAGGGGAAGAAAAAGCCAGGGGACCAATCCAATGTGTCTAACACTTGAAATTTTAGGAAGAGAAAACTGAGAAAATAAAGGGGTAGAAATAATCAAATGATTGATTTAATTTCCCAGAGCTGGAAGACATGAGTTACCAAAGAGTGCCCAGCAAAGTCTGTGTTTAAAAAAAGAAACAAAAACAAAAAATGCCAAGGCAAATATCAATTTTAGAATACTGGTGCTGAGAAAAATCTTTAAGAGAGGGGACCTTATCACAAAAGACAAGGAATAAAACTGGAACCATACCTCCTCCTACCACCAACTGAGGCCGAATGACAATAGAGCACTTGATATTCTGGGGGAAAAACAATTTCCCATCCACATCTCTACCAAGCCAAGCTCTTACGCAAATCTGAGGGTAGAATAAAGAACGTTTCAGATAAACAGACTAAGAAAATATCACCTCTTAAATCCCCCTCCCTGGGAGCTAACTGGAGTGAGTGCTTTCCAAAATCCTTTCCCAGTTAACAAGGTAAAACAAAATTGGAATCCAGGAAAGGCAAGATGGGAAAAATAAATCCTGGAATAACTAGAAAAAGGAATCCCGCGACACCCTTGCAATTGGCCTATGAGAGCAACCCGTGCAGACTGCAGGAGTTTGGAGAACTCCAGGAGAAACGTCTCCAAGCAGGGGTGGGAGTCAGTTAGGAGAATTCTAGTTTATTTAGGATATGAGACTCGTGGAAAACCATATGAGGGATATTCACACCACTGTCAGAGGATTTGAGGAAAGTGAGCAATAGCTTCACAGAATACTAAGCAAAGGAAAAACAAAAAAAGACAGTTATTAACTTCTGGGAGAAAAGTTGTACAGTAAACTAGAGGTAAATAAAGGACTTATTTGGCTCAGCTGTAAACAATATTGACATAGTTGCAACAAGGCAGACCCGGAATATGAACTGTAAATATGAAAATATTTTAGAAATATGTCGAAAGGAAAGGGAGACATAGAGAAAAGCTTCAGCACTATAATACGAAATAAGGAGATAGTGTCTAAAATAGATAAATCAACAATCAGCAATATTAGCAAATTGTGAATGTGTGGGTAAAGAAGAGCTAAATGAACTAGAAATAGTTGCCACTGGACAGAATAGGGGTGGGGAGAAGTGGAACGGGGTGATGCCGGGTTTCATTTTAAGCCTTTTAGTGGTATTAAATTTTAAAAATATGTTCACACAGCTTAATAATAACTATAAAAATAATTCTAGAAAGATGAGTGTATAGAAATAGATGTGAAAGAGAGAGAAAGACAGGAAAATGGATACGGAAATAATGTTTCAATAAACAAGCAAGAAGCCTTCTATTGACATTAGAAGCCATGAGGAGAGACCCAGGCTGAGGTCCTCTTTTGCCAGAAATGGAAGACGGGCATTGGGAAATCAGGCAGAAAGAAATTGCTTTTTATATTATGTAATAAAGATTCTGGCTTGAACTGAGAGAAAAATAACATTGGAACTAAGGAAAATGTACTGACTTCTGAGAGAGGCTGGCAGAAATAAACCTGCAATGGTCATGAGCCAACTTCACATTGGCCAACTCCAGGGGACCCTGTTTCCATCAAACTCCAGGTGACCGGTGTTCCCTGGAGTGATACAGGTGTTTGCAACAACCCCATGGGTAGACACAAAGATGCAAGATCTTTGTTTAAGTTTTATTTCTTAAACTGTACCTAAACTCTTTTAAATTATAGTTGGTCTTTGCAAATACCTGCCTGTATATAACTGTATCTGATAATTCTTCAGACCTTCAGTGGAGAAGATATGTTGCCCTTGAGAATGACATTGGTGCCTTAGTCTAGTCTTGAGAAGATTTGCCTCTAAGAGAGACAAACCACAGCCCCCAGGAAGATGTTCTTAAGTCCCCAAGTAATAGTAATAGCATAGGTGTCAACAAAGCAGACAGCGAGGTTTAGTATTGAGCCTCATAGCCATTCCCTAACAAAAGTGAGAGGTCTTAGGCAGATCACTTACATAACCTTACCTAAGCGTCTAGATGTTTCTTGAGATGAGAAAGTGGACTGAATAAATGGTATGGCCCATTGCAGCTCTGAATACTCAGCCAGGTAGAAATCATACCCTTACAGAGAAGTCCTCTGACCCGGCCACTCCCCTGGGTTTCCCCCACAGGCAGGGATTGGGTGCCATTTCACAACATTTCATATTCTGCTCATAGGGTTTCTTCTTTGTGCCATAGAAGCCAGTCTACTGAATGTCAGATTTCCCCTTGTGTATCTTTTCTTCTACTTGTAATAAATCCATAGTGAAGAACTAGTCCTAATCCTCTACTGGTCACTTCTAGAACAAGTGTTTTGGTGGCAACGGCTGCCATGTGGCATCCTTTGGAGCACGCTCTTTGTTAACTTATTCCAGCTGGCAGGTGGCTGCAGAGACTTTACATAAGACAAAGCCAGTATATCAGACAATATAGTTGCTAAAAGAAGTGCTAGGGGGGAGGCAGGGGACAAAACACACAGGGCTTGTAAATTAGCCTGAAACTGAAGCTCTAATCTCTTTGGCCCACACACCCTCTGAGTTTATGGAAGCCCACTTACTATAAAAGCAGCTACTTAGTTGACAAGCAGCATTGTCATTGCCATGTTCCTGGATAAGGGTGATTGGTATTTCTAATTTCAAGGGAGTTCTTGTTCTTTTTTCTCAGCCTTTTCTTCTTCCCAAGCTACACAAAATGGCTGCTCCCTAAACACTACTCAGCATTTCTCCTCTTCACCCTTTTCTCAAAATCCCAAGTCCCTGGAATGTTTCTCCTTCACTCTATGTTTGGAGCCATTTTTCACCTTTGCAAATCCATTCAGACCCTCACTCACACCCTTTCCCCAAACCTCACTGGCTGAAGCACTGACTCTGCCCACTGAGTTCCAAGGCACTCACCACTTTAGCGTCCACAGCACACATGAAACTTCATGTCTCCTCTTCCATGGCCTTGAATATTAGCGATTCCTCTCTCTGCCATTCTCACCTGATTCTAAATGCCTTGAAAGTAGGGTTTGCATCTTCTGCTTCTCAGTCCCTCCTCCCAGTTGGCACACACCTCAATAAATACTGCCTTCTTTATAATTATCATTGTTATTACTGAATAAGGGATGTTTCTACAGGAGACATTAGGGCAGGTCACGTTGGACATGAATAACACCTTACCTTGTCTTCAACTCAGATGAGTTTTGTTCAACATCAAACAAGGTCTGATGACCTTCACTACCACAACCCAGAGTCCTAGAGTCTGCCTGCTTGACCTTGGCACGGTATTGGCCAAACACAGAGGCAGTGTGACAACAGGCACCTGATGGAGCTTGGTAGCTAACCACACGGGATCTGGAGCTAAACTCACTTGGAAACTTTGGGCAAGTTATTTCACCTCTTTGGGCCTTCATTTCTTCCTCGGTAAAATTGCCCTCTCTCCCACAAAATGCTTTCTCGTAGCTCTTAACCTCTTTTGTGGTTCTGTTATGGTTTATAATTCATCCTTGATGGTAGAGTTCTGCGCAGGACTCTGAGTGGGAACCACAGAGATGGCTGCAAACCTCAGTGGGCCTAGGAGCCAACCTCCTAGACCTCCCCATTTGCAAGCTCCCTGTGAATGGTTTTGGTTTTGGTCTTAGGCATAATAAAATACTTCTAACAGTAAACATGAGGTTCGTACAGGAGGAGACTTGTAACAGTGTGATGGGTGAAGATAACCTATCTTGCACCAAGTGCTTCTGGCCAGCTTCTCCTCACCCCATGGGGATAGGATGGGGCAGACAGGCTACTCCTGGGAGAAACCCAGCCCTTGACCATCACAAGGGTTATAATTTGCACATTGAATAACTTTTCTTTCCTGGGGTTGAGATTTATTCATATATCTCAACACACATACACACCCACCCCTGCCGCCCCAGGCCTGTGAGCTTCACTGCACACTTGGTACTCAGGGAGAGAGGGAGGCTGGTGAGGATGTGATTGGTCTGTCTGCAGGCTGCAGCCCTGTCACTGGAAGCCACTCTTACTGACTTCCATATCAACCTGAGATAAGAGAAATGACACAGGAAGATAGCTATGCACTCCAAAATCACAGTGTTCACCTAAGAATCTTAAGAACCGTTTGGTAGGCCGGGTGCAGTAGCTCACACTTACAATCCTAGCACTCTGGGAGGCCGAGGCAGGTGGATTGCTAGAGCTCAGGAGTTCCAAGATTAGCCTGAGCAAAAGCAAGGCCCCATCTCTACTAAAAGTAGAAAAACTAACTGGGCATTGTGGTAGGAGGCTGGAGTTCCAGCCACTTGGAAGGCTGAGGCCAGAGGATCCTGTAAGCCAAGGAGTTGAGGTTGTTGTGAGCTAGACAGACTGAAGCCATGGGACTCTAGCCTGGGCAACAGAGTGAGACTCTGTCTCAAAAAAAAAAAAAATTGCTACTATAATGATATGCTCATCAGTTATTTGTTCAACTAGCCCAGAATGAAACTTAGGTTTAGAAGATCGGGGACGAGAGTCAGAGAGGGAACAGTGATTTCTCTCTCTCTATCTCTCTCTCTCTCACACAAAGAGAGAGGAAGGAGAGAGTGGGAGAGGACAAAGAAATCAGGGAGGGAAAGAGAGAGAATGAGAATTTAAAGAACTAGAAAGGATACAAAACAGAATACGCCCTCGGCAGCTACACACACCCATGACAGCCACGTAGCAGCCCTGTCTATGGAAGCCGTTGATGGCTTTATCCTCCAGCAAGACAGCAGACCCAGACTCTGCCTCTACCCGCTGCGACCCAGCTCTGTCCTTAAGGCGCCCGCGAGGCAATTGAAAAGTCGCTGGTTAGGAAACCGAGACATTCACAGGTTCAGACGTGAAGCTTGGCCCTTAAAATGAATTGGAAGCATCTGGCTGCTGTGCTGTCTGTAGGTAATGATGCAGCCGCGTCACACACCCAGATGTGATTCTACATTTCTGCAGCTGTTCTGGTGGGAGTTCCAGCGCCCCAGACATCTGCTGCTGGGACTCTGCGGTACAATTCTCACTCCATCTCTCTGGGCTCTTATTCTTTTCTCAGAAAATGTACTTTCTTTCCACTCAGAATTTTTCTATTTTCCAAAGGAGTATTCCCAGCAAAAGGGATCCCTACCAAATTCTATGGAACATGGAAGAGAAATTCATATCGTCTTCAAAATTCACAAACGGAGGGCGTGACGCTAATTAGCAATAAGAGGTTTGACAAGATAGAGCATTAGAAGCAGGCAAAGAACTCATGGTTTATTGCAAATTTAGAAGAAATGGCTCTGATGAAGTCATTTCTGTACATTAAAGGAAATGGGCACTGTGTTTAACATGAACTTCAGTGTGTTAAACATAGAGGAAACACCTTTAAACTCGAAGTGTTTGTCTCCAGCATACCCATTAGCAACATCGAACTGCATGCACAAAGCTCTCTCAGTACTGAGTATTTAGCAGATAAAAGACTCTTTCAAAGTGTGCTTCCCCATACATTTTAGATAATATAAATTCACATACTAGTTTTGAAGATCAACTAGAAATATCAAGGTCATAAAATACTGATGCACTTTGACCCAGTAAATTCTGGGAATTTATCCTAAAGAGATTATCTTCTTTATGGAAACGGCTTATGTCTAAAGATGCTTATCATGGGATTCATTACAGTGAAATTTGGAATTCATCTATTGTCCCAAAATACAGAAATAGTTACGTTAATATGGTGTCTCTACTTCCATAGGCTACATGGAAAAATCAATTGGGGGAACTGAGTTGGTCCAGCTGCTCAGGCAGCAATTAAAAAGATATTTACTAAAACTAATGCCAACATCAAAAATATTTCTGACATATATTAAGTGAAAAAGACACATGCAAAGTTGTTTGTACGTTATGCTTAAGATCATATCAAAACTTGGCATTTGAAAACAACTTGAAGTAATTGGTCCAAAACAACCATAGCTATTGTGTTTGAACACTAAATGGATAGGCAATTTTCTTCTTTTGCCTACTTTCCTAATGATTTGTGAAGTGGTTATATTCCTTGAATCAATAAAAAAAATCAAAGAAAAGTGGATCCTTATAATATAGGCAAGACACGGAATCCGAGGAGGCAAGGGATGTTTTAAAAAATAAAAATAAATAAAGCAAGACCCATTGAGTCTCCAGCATGTTATCAAACAAAATCTAGAACTAGCAGCCTTCAGGTAGATGAAGCCTGTTTCCCCATTGCAACTACAGATTTCTGCCTATTTTATCCAGCATTTTAAGGAACCCAAAGTGAAATTAATTCAAGATTCTGATTTTTACCTGACAAGTGGAAATCTAGTCACCGACTATGAAAAAACTAACCCAGCTTTGCAGGAAGGCTTATGAATAATCGCATATGGAGAAAATTATTTCCCTTAATTTCAGTGATTGAAAAAGCTTGGAACGAGGTGCTTCTCTTTGGTTCTGAAACGTAACTTTTCCAAAGCCCGCAAAGCACGTGAAGGGTGAGTATAACACGGTGTCTCACTGTACCCCATTTGCCAACTTCATATTAAACCAGAAAGAAAGCACAGACTCAAGCTAATATTGCTTTGGGCTGGCTTTTTTTTTTTTAACCCTCCTCTCGAATTTTAAAATAGTGCAATTGATTTTTTAATATCCAAAAAATAAATCATGCAATTTCTTAGCATTTTGGAGGACAGCTTTAATCTGGAAGGGGAAAGGGGGGAATTGAGTGATAGGAAACGGATTCATCTCAGGATTTCTCAGGAAAATGCCGACCCAGCATCCCGGCCCTCACGCACACCATTATAATTCTTTGATTTCCTGTCACTGCAGACAGTTTAAAAACTGAGAGTAAATAGGAGACATGGAAAATCAATGTGAGGTGCTGAATTGTTCCAGCTGCTGCAGCTCTGTTAATTACATCATATTTTTATGGAGACATTCGGCTGGGTCTTGCCAAGTGCCGGCATCTGGAGCCATTGCCTGCCATCCTGCTGGGGGAAGTTCTTCTCCCCAAGCATCTCGGTTAACTGCAAAAGGACAAGCTACCCCAGGAAAGCAGCTTGTACAGACCAACTCTCTGAGGCAAAATCCGGATGATCATCGTGCCTTCCGTTACCATAGAGATGAGAGGTGCTGGGAGCTGGAGAGGGGCCACTGCAGTGCAGGAGGCAGGTTCGTCAGTACGCACAGCGTGCGTCTAAGGAAAATGAAAGTCTATTCCACTTGGATGGCCGGGCCTTGGTGGGCTAAGAGCAAGAGAGCCGAGAAGAAATGAGAGAAGGCAGGGGGCAGGCAGAGAGAAACTAGGGGAGGCCAGGGCTGCCCAGGGAGCCACAACAGATCTTCAAGACCAAGTCCTCTGAGCACCTGCGGTCTGGCCAGGCAATAAAGTGACTCTGTCAGCAGTAGTACAAACTTCATATCAAGAAAGATCCTTTCACAATTCCTCATAATTTGGACTTTTCCAAAATCCTTTCTGGTTTCCCTTCCTCCTTGTCCATCCCATATTCCTGCCTTTTTCTTCTCTTACATCCTTCTGGAAGTTTCCACCGAGTCCCCATGTTCTTTCCAGTTTGATGGGTGCCGGGGCCACCTTCTTCATCCAGCCTCTCTGCCTCAGCACGACCCATTCTCTTTCCCTCTCTAAGCTGTTCCCTCTTGAGCACCTTACTTTTACTTCTTGCTAGTTTTTCTCATAAAGAGCACAAAGAGCTGGAGAAAAGAAGACTCCAGTGTTACCCAAGACGCCCTTAAACGTTTCTTACCATCATCCCTCTGCTCACCTCCGGCCAGCGACAGGGATGTCTGTCTCAGACGTCGTCTTGGCCCAGACCTGCGATTTGCAAACCCTCTGCTCCTCAGAGAGGGTTCAAGGGCTCTATTCAATTGTAGGAAGCCTATTCTCCCATTCTCTCCCCACACCTGAATAAAACCTTACACTTTTTAATGCAAAATGCAGCTAGGGTAAATGAAATATACACACATATGATATGTATTACATCAGGGTAAAAGAAGTTGATGTGCTGACACATTTTTAATATAAATTGTAAGTTTAAAAACTTATAGATGTTAATACATACAGAACTTGTGCCAACCAAGTAAATCTTTCCGTGCAGTGTTGAGGATAAAGATTCTACTAGTTTGTAGGAACCGTATCGTGGAGCAGGAACACGGTAGGGCCTGCGCCAGCAACACCATGAACTTGTGCCTGAGCGGGACCATCCGTGTAAAATCACAGGCAGGCCCAGGAGTGAAAGGCAGTTCAGCGCCTGCAGGGACTCCTGCCTGTGCTAGGGGCCTCCTCTTTCTGTAGGGTGATTACATTAGTGTAATAGTAAGGGCAGGCTGTACTATGGCAGAGAAGGTTTTAGCTCTTGTTTTAATGTCCTGACGTTTTCTTTCAGTGTCTTTTTTTTTTTGGCCGGGGCTGGATTTGAACCCACCACCTCCAGTATATGGGGCCAGCGCCCTACTCCTTTGAGCCACAGGCGCCACCCTCCTTCAGTGTCTTTTCAATGAAAGGAATTTGAGCACTTTCTAAATATCGTGAGTGATGTAAATTTCTTGCTACTTCTCATACAGGAGTCCGGATCAGTTTGATTAAGGGGGGGGGGGGCGGTCTCTTAAAATTGCAAAGCCAGCTTTCAACAAACTGTTATCATTTACAACTATTTGTCTGAGCAAATCTGCTGATTCCAGAAGCTGCTCTCAGGCTGAAATCGTGATCTGTAACTCCCCGCCCCTGATTCTTAATTTTTGTATTCATTCAAATAGCTTCATTTTCACAATTTACCAACTTTATAGAGACAATTGTTATAAATTTGAAATAAAATGTATACTAAGAAAGTCTCATTTACTTGGTTGTATACATATATACTGAGGTTTCCATTTAGATTTCATTTGAAAAGAAATGAACAAATAGCTGAGAACCACTGGCTTCCCCACTGCCCCAGTCCCCTGCTTCCCCTCACAGATCGAGGCCCACACCTGTGCCCTGCCTCCCACTGATAACTCTTGATTTTCCAGACTGTTCTCTGCTCCTTTGTCTCCTCATTTCAAACTCAATCCCATGAAGCTTTTCCTAAAAGGCTGGCCATTCTGCTGTGAGTTGATGCAATCATACTAAGGCGGTCATATCTGAAAATGATTGAAGGGGTTACCACTGGATTGGGGGGGCCAATTTACATCTTGCCATGAACTCCTCACCCACAGTGAAATTTTAGGCACTTTTGAAGAGCCTGTAAGAGACGACCGTGGTCAATTGCATACCTTTCAAAGGATTTCCCAAATTCCCATCTGAGGACACCAGCTTAGGCCTTGTAAAGTGCTTCTAAAAAGGCAGATTCCTTGGACCCAATTGGAACTCTCTAGAGGATGACGCTGTCCTTTTAGCAAGCTCCTAAAATAACTCTGCACCTTGAAGTTCAAGGGTGCCAGCCCCCGCCTTACATATCTGTGTAGAAGGCCAGGACTGAGTAGGGGACCCTGCCTCTGCCTCTGGGGAAAGATGCCATGTACAGGCAGGCTGAGGGCAGAGAAGTCCACAAGCAAAAGGACAAACACGGAGAGAAAGGACATAATACCTAGTGAGCCCTTCAAAAAGGAGAAGAAAAATATGTCATGTTCCCTTTTCTCCAGCTCCAAATTAATCAGTCATCAGCAGGGGGAGCAGAGGCAGGTTGGGGACGTCTGAACCTCAGAGGCAGCCCGGCTTCTGGCACAGCCTGGAGGGAACAGCTGCAGGAAGGGGAGGGCAGTGCAGGGCAGTAAATGGAGGCAGAGCCGCGGGCCCTGGGGCCAGGCAGAGGTACCAAACCCTGCTCTGTCTGCCCACGGGAAAAGGATTGTCGAGATTCGCTACCTTTTCAACACTTCTCCCAGGAAGGCCTGGAATTCCTGAAAGGCCCAGGCAGCACTTGAGCTGGACAAGCAAGGTCCCTGCCTTGACACCGCCTCAAGTCTGTTGTCTGTACCTCTGCTTCCTTAATAAAAACCCACTCTGCTCTCCAAAAGAGTAACTAGGACACTTCGCTTTTATTCCACTTGCATCTCATTTGTCTTCAGTAGGTTCTTCCATAATCTCATCATTATTGCTATGGCCCTCAGAGGACAGCTGACTCGCATTAATCAGCCGAGCCCCTCATCGCTCACCAGATTCTTTACACTTTTACCATGCCCCGGGGCATCCTAACTTACTTGCAAAATTAATAAACCTCCCCCCTCTTATCTTACCTTATTAATGTCTGTCTTTGTAACCCATTATCCCCGCATATCATCAGAGATCACTGGAGGGTGCGGTGATCACCAGCTTGCTCCCCTAATTCTGTCCTAAAACTAGAACACGCCCCCTCCCTGAATGGCCAGAAAGAAAATGGCCTTCCTGGGCCAGCAGGGTGTTTGTTTACCAGCTCAGACGGCACGGTGGACCACAGGCAGGAGAATTCTTAGGCTTCAACTAAAGGCTATTAAGGCCCATTAAGTTGGTCTCTCCTCCTTCACATCCCTCTCCCCCTCTCTTCTGCACCCTAGTAAATCTGACTCATTAGCTTTAGTTGTTTTGAAATCCTGGTACATTAATCACTTGTGTTTGCACACTGTTTATGTGGGTTGTTGGTCATGGTCTGTAGTTATACTGGCTGTCTCCCTTGCTTACTTAAAGGTACAATCCAATTGAAAATAAAGATTTTTGCAGGTTTGCTCATTACAAACAGTGTCGGCAGCTGGTGAGTGTCTTTTGCAATTCATCAGAGGCCTCCCAGACCACCTGCTCTCGGCATCCTGCAAACAGCTGGCTCTGGGTAACTACCGTAAGCTATTACCTTATACAACAAATAAATAAATAAATGGATGGATGGGTAGACAAATAAATAAATAAATTGAATTGTTGGCCCTGAGTCATTTCTTCTTGATGAGAAAAGTCTATGTTAGAAAAGAGAAAAAATTATGTCTACTCCAAACCTTTGTGGTTATATTTAAATGAAAAAAAAGAAGGAAAGGAGGTGAAAACGCTCAAAACTTGCAGTGCAAATATTTTGTCATTGGAGTTAACAAAGCAGTCAAGAAAAGAACGCTGTGACCGGCTGGCAATGTGGTTTGGTATAAAACGTGAGAGGAGAGGGGATTAAATTTTTTCTTTCTTTCTTTTTTTTTTTTTTTTCCCCTCTCTCTCTGAAAATGCCATTGGGAAGCTGTGTGAAGCTTCAGCTAAGGCCACCAGATGTCCCAGGATTAAGAAGCCAATCCCTATTAGCGAGGTTGTCACCATCTTACCCCAATTAGGGTGGCTTTTACCCCAATTTAGGGGCCCTAAGAATGACTCTCCAGGTGGCTGTGCCCTGATCCAGTCCCTGGGTCAAGGCTGAGGGCGGTGAGAGCAGAGACCGGTGGGGGGCAGCATTTACAAGGAGGAAGAGCACGGTTAGAGAGTAGAGAAGTCCTTGGCTGCATTGTGGCAGAACAGGACGATACAGAAGCTAAAACCCAGTTGGAGGTCGAGGGAAATAGATGCTCAGCAGGGTCATTCTGAAGTTTTTCACAGCCAGCCAGAGACTTCTCCGAGGTCTACTTGGAAGCTTCTTGTAACTTGGAGCTGGGCCTTATAAACATCGCCCACTACAGCTATGATCTCTGTTAAAGAAAACATTACTCACGACACTTGTTAAAGAATGCTAAGGCCGACTTTACTCAATGGGGCTAATACAACAGGATTTTGTAGTAAAGAAGAGAGATTGGGCTCAACTCTGAATACAAGGACAACAAGGCATTTATAGCTAAGGAGCAGGGTGGAAGTCAAAGGACAGAAAATTACTAAGAGAAAACCTCAAGGGTGTGAAGGATTCTGCCTAAACCAACCCAAGGATTCTTGCAACACGGGGTGGGGGGAATCTGATCAGATACTGAGAGCAATCGAATATCAAAGGTGGGGGATTCTGTCTAACCTGACTTACCAGGATTCTTGCTAAACTTCTTCAGTATATGGAAGGGAATGAATATGGAAGTCCAGAGGTCAGGGCCTAGTTGGATCAAGAACAGTCTGATTAGAGATTGGTCAGCCAGAAAACCTTTATCATCATCTAGAGCAGTGATGTTCAACTGGGGTGCCACAAGAGGATCTTAAGTGTGCCGTGAAATTATTTAAAGACCATCAATTAAATTATTTTTGAAAGAAGTTCAAAGCACAGTAGTATATATATATATATATTTTTTACTCTTTTATTTGATCAACATAATTTAAGTATGCCATGGAAGTTTAAATAGGTTCAAGTGTGCCGTGAGATAAAAAAAAGTTGAAAAACATGACCCTAGAATGATTCATCTGGTCTGCATTGATCAAAATTTAGCTATGTCTTGTTGCCTTGTGTAAACTGGAAGGGAATTCCAGCATAGGACAGGTACTTATCTGACTCACTGTTTATGAGCTTTGTCAATCACGTGCCCCAGTGAAGCACGGGAAGTGCTCAGCACAGATATTTTTATCTTACAGCTGGTTAACTTCTAATAATTGTTGCAACTTTTCTTTTTGCCACTTGTTTTCTTAGTAAAAGTGTTTATGGATTGAGTTAACAGGAGAAAATACATTACATTTTACCAAATTGAATAGATGAGAAAATGAAAATAAATCTACATTCCTAAATTGACTTAATTCTTTACAAACCTTGCTATTAAGAACCCGGCTACTCTGTGCAGCTGAGGACCACTAGCATCGACAGCCACACAGACTCCCAGAATCAGAATCTACATTTTAACATTTAAGATCCCCAGGTGACTTGTTTGCACATTAGGTTGACAAGCTCCTTGCCCTCTTCTGTGCCCTTGATTCTTTAAGGTCAAAAATATCTGATGTAGATTGCCAGCCGCCACGTCAATACTAAGGTGATCGTAAGAATTTGAATAAAACCATGCAGACCGAGCGATTTCCTCTCCAGGTCTTTGGAGAGGCAGCACAAAGTGGTAGAAAGGAAAGAACAAACTTGGAGGCAGAAAATTCTGGGTTTGACTTTCTGATTCTGCAACTTCGTAGAAGCCTGACTTTGGGCTAGTCACTCCTCTGAGGCTTAATTTCCTCACTCGAGAACGGAGGGAGTAGCAACTCCGATGCCTACCTTCAGGGCGGTTTCAGAAATAAAGCAAATCCTTTATGTGTAATCACTTGCCAAGCCCTAAAAAGGGTTACACGTGTACAATTAAATTGTAGCAGTGCCAGGAGTAAGTAGGGAGGGAGTAAGTTAGAACTGGATTGCCCACCAACTGAATGAGAATGGGGACCCACCGGGTGGTAGGGAAAGAGACAGGCCTAGCAAGTCGCAGTGCTGCAGCTGTTATCAAGTTCACTGGTGAAGTGCATGCACTGGCTGGTGCAATAGCCCTGGCCCTTAAAATAAGGGATTTGAGAAATAATAACAATTGAGATGCTGTTGCTAAGGGCCACTGATTTATTAAGGAGAGATTACAGCACTGGATCATTATTTAATAATTCAAACAAACTTATGGAAGCTAGAGGGCCTTCTGGGCAACATTTAAGGACATGCTGGTTTCAGGGAGCCAGCGGACAGACAGAAAGACCAGGGTCCATAGGTGATTGTCAGAGCTTCGGAGAAATGTTTCCAATGCTGAGATTTGAGGGCCTCATAGGGAGACTCTGAGACTTGGAATGAAGATATTTGATATCTGCAGTTGAGAAGTTTTAGTTCCCAGATTCCCCTAGACCCTCTAGGTTAGCAGAAGAGGCCCACTCTCCTTTGTTAGAATAGCACCCTGCAGCTCCCAGAAGATCATTCAGAGGCCTCTACCTGAAGCAGATGTCTGTACCAGTGTGTCAGAGGTCCCCAAGTTTGATTTCTCACGAGGAGGACTCACAAGACTCAGAGTACAGTCATACTTGCATCTGGGATTTATTACAGAAGGATATAGAAAAAGATCACAAAGGGAAAGACACTTGGAGTGACATCTTGGGGAAACCAGGCACACACTTCCAAGGCTCTTCCCTGGAGAAGTCACATGAGACACACCTAATTCTCCCAGCAATCAGCTGTGACAAACAAAACGTGGGAAAGAAATGTTGCCAAGCAGGGAAACTCAGACTCGGCACTCAGAGTTTTAATTGGAGACTGGTCCTATAGGCAGCCTCTACTTGGCTTATACCCAAATTCTAGACTCCCAGAAAGAAACCATGTCATTTCAGCATAAACCAGACTGTTTGTACAAACAATTTTGGCAACAGAGCCATTTTATCTATTCTAAAATGGTAGGAGTTCTCCCAGAATCCAAGTTCCAAAATGCCTGTCAAGGGTCAACCTGATAAGCAAGACTTTCACAGAATTCACAGCCAGGCCTGCTGTATTAAGTCTTTTCCACACTATCAGTCGTAATTTTTGTGGAAAGATCACCTCAAGACTTAATGGCTTAAAACAACAATTTGCTCACAATTCTATGGGTTAGTATTTGTGACTAGGCTGAGCTGGAGCGGTTTATTGGCACCCCGCGTGCTGTTGGCAGGGTTCTCCCCTGAGCTGGCCGTTAGCTGGTCATCGCACTGGGGTTGGCATGACCCTGTAGGCCTCTTCACACATCTGGCATTTGGCTGGGGCTGTCCAAGGCATCTACGTTTTCCTCCACGTGACCTCACCACATGGCAAAGCTCACAGCACGGCCACAAGAGAGGCTGAGGCTCACAAGAGGGAGAAAATAAAACTTGCATGATCTTTTTGAGGACTCAGTTTACAAATCTCACAGCATCACTTCTAGCTCTCCTCTATCTATTGAAGCAAGTTATATGGTCAGACCAGGTTCAACAGCATAGAAAAATAGACTCTCACAGGGTTTTAACAAAAAAGAACAAGAGGAATTTGGTGCCATATTTTGCATGTTATCACAGAGCTTGTGCCAGGCATCAATGTTTTGCTCTTGGCTCCAATCTAGCCTCCCTTGCTCTGTTTTGTAACCCTACAGCTAGACTTTGTAACCATCCCTGTCTTTTCCCATGTTGCAACATTTTTATCAAAAAAGAACACTGGGATGACACTGCAAGGCCACAGCCACAAGGAGCTTCCCTAACTGGTTCCATTGTGGGTGCGTGTTTTGCTTTTTGGTTTTGTTTTTTGTTTTTTATTTCCTTTGGCTCTGGCTACCAACAGATCCGCATGCAGGAGGCCTTGAATACGTAACCTTACCAGCTCTTGTGGACCAGCTCCAGCCTTCCTGCACCTTCCAGCAATTTCCTCCATCACCCAGCAGGCTACTTCCTGCAGACCAACTCCATCTGTGCCTTCAAGTATGTTCCTTCGCCACAAACACACTCTGTGTTCCCATGGCAACCACACCCTCTCCAACGAGGTCTGGGTCTCAGCCTCAAGCAAAGAGGATGGAGGAAATATCCCTCCTGAGTTCTTAGTCCCTTCCTTATACCCTCTTCAGTAGTAGCTGCCCTCCAAGTGTGCTGTAGTTATAATCCTTAAAATCCCTTTTTGCTCCTTTTTAAATACATTTTACTTCTCTGAATTAAATTTTCTCTGTTCAAATTACTGATGTGGTTTCTGTCTCCTGAGTGGACCCCGATTGATGCCACACCTTAAAAGATAATACTTGCCAACTCTGCCCCTAAGAAACAGACAAATTACAAGGTGAACTTTCAACACACCCTCACTGGGGATGCACCGAGTTTGCTAAGAGGACTGGGGCTATACCTCAAAGGAGCTGCTCTAACTAATATGTGCCTGCAGGAGCTGGGAAAGTGTGCAGGGAAATGGACCCTGAGAAGTGGGGCCGTGGGACACAAAGGGACTTGATCGGTGTGGGAACACTCTCCCATGAAACACAAGTCCGAGCAAATACCCAGAGACAGTAGTAAAACACTGCTGGAGTGGCTCTTATAAACTTAGAAAATACGGATGCCCTCACTAAATGGCTCAATGAATTAGAAATGCTAAAACTGATACAGCAAATGCAAATGAGAAATGCAAAAACTGACTTACCCAAGACAGTAAATATAAAACAATACCATATACCAGAGAAATGGTAAAATCAGGTGACATGATCAAAATTTTAAAGAGTGCAGGGCTAGTGATGGCCACAATATCCCCATTTAATTCACCCCTGTAACCCCTACTAAAACCTTCTTGATCACAGTGTTGGACAGTGAACTGGTAAACATCTAACAACAGGTTCTCCAGGGGTTAGAGGAGGTTTGTTATATGACATTCCCCAATTTCCAGGGTATGATGCTCCCACCATGGGTTTAACAACCACTTCATAGGACTCCTGGAAATTTTTTTTTTCTTTGTTTCTTTCTTTCTTTTTTTTTTTTTTTTTTTTTTTACTTTCTCTATACATATACATGTGTTTATTTGGTTTCCACTTTTTGCCTTCACAAAATTAAAAAGGCTTAAAATTTAATAACAATAACAATGTTAAAGATAAGGACTAGAAGCAAAAACCTCATAAAGAATGAACAAAGATAAATACATTTGGAAGGCTTGGTACCTGTACCTAGCTCAACCAGCTAAGACACCAGTCACATACACCAAAGCTGGTGGTATTGAATCCAGCC